>JAODKL010000027.1:4580498-4593189 GCA_026780765.1 Petrocephalus schoutedeni | reverse complement strand
ATTAATTTCACGTTTTATAAAATGTTCATAAAATAACGTAAAGAGATATTTAAATACTATAAACAGCTTTTTAGTTTTTACCTTCAGTTATCTGTACACATTTAATTATATTGTTCCAGTTGTGGTTTGGGTAAATCGCCTTACTTTGAAATAATACTTTAAGGTGGAACTTTGTGCATATTTAACCTAATTAACTAAACACATCACGCTCTGCTGGTATTGGATAAGCCCCCAAACGCATCCATTTCCCGAAGAGGAAACAGGGAGGGTTCGTAGTTTCTCGGGACGTTTAAATAAAACCAGACTTCGGCATCTTAAAGGGATCACTGGGAATCTTGCTGGAAAAACCTGGATATGACGTGATTACCTGGAGTCGTGGGATTAACTGGAGAACGGCAGAGGCATTAACGGGGATTTCGTTTTTGGTTTCAGACAGTGTTTGCGGTGAATAGCGAAGCCGGAACGGAGCTGGGCTCGTGACCAAGCCAGCGGTGCTCTGGATTCCCGGGGCCTTAACTGCACTGTGCCCTGCAGGGGGATCCTGCATCATGGAGGTACGACGTAACGCTTTTAACAGAGGCTCACGGAGGACGACTCCGTCATCGAGATGCTGTCATTACAGTGAACCCCAAGCACAAAGAACTGTACACGCTTTTCCATTCAAATCCACAGCTAGCCAACCCCCTCCCCCCAAGTAGTTTCCCTTTCACCCCCCCCCCCCAAAAAAAAACCTGAAACACTTTTTTAAAATTCAGTCCTAATGCTTTCAGATTCATCCCGAAACTACCATCTGCAGGATGTCTACGGGATTAGTCGCTCTAAACTCTTTGCACCCCCCTGCACGTGCCTGAACATAAGTAACAAATCATGTCAGCCAGCGTACAGGTACCCTCAAGGTCGCCCCCCCCCCAAATGTCAAACGTCTTCCGACGCCTCTGGGTACCCACAATCTACATCACGCTAACATTACTTAGCAGATGCTTTCATTCAAAGCGTCCAACGATTGACGAAGCTGGGTCAGATACTCCCTGGAGCATTTGGGGTTAAGGGCCCAACGGCGAAATCAGCCTGTCAGTCACGGGATCTGAACCGGCGACCTTCCGACACCCAACGATTTAGCCCATGATCAAAATGAAGGCTGTCCTTGCTCCTTGTAGAACGCGAAAGGCCGCAGTGAGGCCTTTTCCTGAGCGCCCGCTCTGCAGCTCGGGCCCTGATGTCCTCGCTCAGGGTTACCCTCTCAGGAGGTGCGTCATGCAGTCAGTTCTTAATTCTTTGTCCTTCAGCCAATTGGAAAAAAATGCGAGAGTATTCTACACTCCCTGGCTCTGCTATGCAGTCCGTCTCCATACGCAGACCCCGCTCCAGCAGTTAGAAATCAACCCGAATAACAATGAAAGATTTATTTTAAGTCACTAAAATAGTGGTTTACTTGAATGGGAGATTTACCCACCCATCCATCTTCCAACTGCTTATGCTGGTTAGGGTTTGCAGAGGGGGCCTGTAGGATAGGGCTGTGCCCAGGACAGGAGGCCAGGCCATCTCAGGGCACACACATGCACACGCTCACACGCGGCACATGCACTGCTTTGCAATCCGCTTATGTATACAGATCATTGCTGCAACAGCCAAGCATGGCTGTCATGAATGAAGACAGTTATGAAGAAGCCTGGCTTTCCTAGATCCTAGTGGGAGTCTGGCTTTCAGACACACAGAGACACATAGGACAGGATGTATGACGGATTACCTGCTACAATAAAGTGCACGGTTACAAATGCTTTCAGGACTCATCCATTAACAGAAAGGGGGCTGCATTGGGTACCTTGAAAAGAAAGTCTAAATACTACACTGCCTTTTGCAACATAATAGTCTTTTCAGTGATGGTTTTATTGAATATTAATGTTCCGTTGCATAGAAGTCAATTCCTCCTAAGGACAGAGGGAGCGTGTGATTACCGAGAGGAAACTGCAGCATGTCTGCCATTAAGCGGAAAACTGTGAAAACACAAACGGATGCTATTTTTACATGTGCTGCATGTGGACCAATTATTCCAGCATGAAACCACCGAGAAAAATTCCAAGCTGCTGACTCAAGCCTCCCCAGTTCACATCGGGAGATTGCACTTAAATAATGCCTATTAGGGAGTTAGGACTTAAGTATATAATTTCAGGTCTCTAAGCGGTTGGCTTTTAATAATTAAGAAAAGTAAATAGAAATCATTTTATCCAGGGCAAATAATTACTGCATTATGTCACTGCCTGGATTTTAAGAGTGCTAGATTATTAGGGAAGAAGAGCTTATATGCGCAGATAAAAGTACAACTTTTATAATGAAACATAAAAGCAGCGTCCTGCCTATTGTCATGACATTGGCCATAAAGTATAATAGAGATAATAAGAAAAAGAGAATCTGATATAGAAATCTAAGATTACAGTTACCATCTCCTCTCTGGGAGATATAAAAAAGTAGTGAAGAAAAGCTGTCTTCACAAAGCCTTTGTCACATCCTGGGTGGAACTACATAATTAGATCATGCTTTGAAACCATTAACAGATCTGTAATAAATCAACAAGCATTTACAGGGCATACATGTGCATTCTTTTGCACTAAGATAAGTGATATTGAAGGTTTAGGCATCCTATAATTCATATGGGATAGCAATGGTGGAAGCAGGCCCTATTTAGGGGGCTTTAGCCCTCACTCTCTTTGTCTGAGCCCTCTTGAAAAACAATTACTCTAAATCCCTTTAGTGATTTGTCCTGTATTTTCATATACAATTCATACCCCTCAGCACATTTAATCATGGGGGCCCTGGGAGACACTGTCCTGTATTTTTTCAGAGGGTTGACACCCCCTAAGGGTCAAATCCTAGAACCGTGATAGCATGACACGAGACAAAGGAGACTATTAGTCACAAGTCATCGTGTTGATGAAATATTTAAAAAAAAATCTTTGTTCCTCGCAGAAAAACATCTTCTTCATTCCACCCAAATGTCTGGTTGTTTCATGATGACCAAGGAATATATTTTGCAGACATTCTCTACTCTACCAGGGACTGAAAACAGGACAGCTTTCGAGCTCTCACTTGCTGCTTTGTGGACAATATTGACCCAAGCTGGTAAGACCTCTGGCATGTGATGGCATGACTGGTAATGAAGCACACGTGGGTGGAGGAGACGCGGCTGCCTCGGTCTCTCAGCCTGGTGCGCACTGCAGTCGCCACCGACAGATTACTTCATGGCCCTGGCTTTTGTTTTTAGTGACCTTCCCCGCAAAGTGTCTCCAGGTTTACGATTTAAAAGTGTGCAAACGAGGAGATCGGAGTGATCTGTACGGAGAGATAAGTCAAAGGAAGCATTTATAACCCTGGAATCTGCGTCTGCACCTCCTGGGGGTGCTCTTGGGAAATCGTTCGCAGTCGCAGACTTTTTTTTTTTCGTGGGTCGTGTTGAAATGTCATCATTGGCATGCCTTGCGGAGGTCCTGCGGTCCCAGCGCGCTTATCTTCCATTACCCGGAGTCAGCGCTGGCCGCTGACGGCAGGCCGTGAGCTCCGGAGCGCTCGGCGTGCGGTCTGATCTCCGCATTAGCGGCCGCGGTCTCAGAGGTTCTCCGAGGTAAAACTGCCACGGCTCCCAGACAGTAACCCAATCCACTGCAGCACCGAGTCGACCCCAACTCCATCCCCTCTTGTAGCTTACCCAGCATCCGCAGTTCCATCTAATTCCGTGTCCTGCGTGATTTTGTGCCTAGAGGAAGATTCGGCCAGCTTGAGTTGCGCCATAGATCTCGGATAAATATGTATGCGACAAATATCGCAATAAAGATATTGGCATCGGGCACCTGACTATGGGTGGACACCCCGGACGTCAAGCCAGCAGTGCATGATTCGTACCTTTGCAAGGAACAAGCTGTATTTGGGTAAAAAGCATGACTGACTTCTTTTTAAAAGAAATGTCTGCGGGATCCCCAAATTACTATGAAGCGTCCGATACTGGTAAAACGTAACAGGCTGCTTGTTAATATGCACAATATCACCACCCCTCCGCTTTGTGAGAGACTAAAGCAAAAACAGACTAAACATTGGGACAGATGACCCATTTTCTACAGAGGGGGGCGCTGTTATGCCTTAACTCGTAGTAGTAATCCGAAGTAAGCAGCCATAACACATATATCACATTGTTTATGCAGTCATACACACACATTATATATATATATATATAAACATACAAATATATATAACATTTGTGTGTGGCCGAGTAATAGTCTTCACTTGGAATTCTGTTCATTCCAGTCCATACCATTCTTACAGCGGACTTTTCGAAATAGCCATAATGTAACAGTTCAGTTCCGCTTTAATATGAAAATCACCGTGCACAAGAAACGTGTTTTCCCTTCTGCACATTTAAAGCGCGCTTGGTTGAAGATGGCTGAAATAAAGGCGGAGGGCCGACATGAGGCGGGCGCTAGGACCTGCGGGCGGCGCGGTCCCGATCGGGCCGCGCCGGAGGCTGGCGCTGCGCTGCCTGCGCTGCCTGCGCTCCCGAGCCGCGCTGCCCGCTACTGACTCGAAGGCAGCTGTCGGCTGCGCGTCATTCACTCTGCGTGCCTGAAGCCGAGTCTGAGCGTCTGCGGACCCGAGTGCGATGTTACCTTCACAGCCGCGCACGGCCAAAGAGATCCGCGGCAGCGTGCGCCTCGCCTCGCTTAACTTTCCATGAGAAGGAGTTATGCTTGCAAGTATTGCGTAATTATTGTAGGTTTTACATTTCATTTTTTTACTGCAGTCTGAGACGATTTATGAGCTGAAATCCATTACCTGGAATTTGAAACTGATCGGATTCCCGTAAAAGTTTTTTCCTTTAATACACATATATATTTTTGATTTCGCCTGCTGCAGTGGCACGCATTAAGCCGATGCTGTAACTTATTCCCCTCCGCCCCGGTGGATATCATGAAACAAGCAGCCGCCGCTGCGGAGATGCCAGCTTTCAAGGAGAGCCTGTCCGTGCGGGACAGGAGGGAGAGCGACCTGAGATCCCGGGAGAGGATGGAAGGGGAGCTGGATCGGCTGCGGACGCGGGAGAGACTGGAAGCGACGCTGGCGGGACTGGGCGAGCTGGAGTACCTGAGACAGAGGCAGGAGCTGCTGGTCCGGAGCGCGTTAAGTCACCGGGAAATAGCTGCCGTCCCCGGCGAGGATAAAGTCGGCGCTGGGACGCTGGAGGACAGCTACTTGAGCTCGGAGGAGAAGCTCCTGGAGGAGAACATAGAGTTACTGAAACAGCAGCTGGTACGCCTTTAAGTTCCGATCTGTCCGCTTAGAAGCAGTGTATCGGAATATGGAGAAGCGCCGGACTTTATGTTACTGTGTTACTTAGAGTAATAAAGTTTGGCTCCGTCGGCTTCTGCTTGGAAGCGATGTTTAGATTCACCGCGACCTGCATGAAAAGAGCGACATTAATTTGGCGTGTTTGCTGGCGGCGTTTCGCCTCTATGATAGACATTTAAGACGCAGAAGAAGTGAAAGAAAGGTGCCTTTCAAAGAGTTAAATGTTAGTCTTAAATTGTGGCACGGTGGCCATTAACCGACACGAATTGATACCGTCATACTTAGTGCTTGACGAAGCTAATACATTAATTTTGTCGAGGTTTATTGAGTGGCGAATTAAAAACGATCATATTGAGTCTTATGTATTTACAACCCATGCATGCAGTGACAAGGGAAAAAAAGTGTAAAGTGACGTTTTAAAGACGAGGTTAATGTATAAAATAATCACGGGGTCAAAAAAAGATATGAAGGATATTTAAATAGGGGTCTTCCCAGTGTTTAAAATAACCCAGATAGCCTAATCCTGGCAAACAAGGGTGACCAGCTGACCGTTTGAGAGCCGATCAGGGCCACAATGGAGGAGGCGATAGAAATGAACTTTTACAATCATATCCTTCACCCCCTGCTGTCGTCAAAGGGCCCCGGCTAGTTCCCGACAGCTTCTGTGGGATTAAACCCAAACCGGGCCGGACTCTCGGGCATTTAATCGGCGGCTTGTTTGCATGCCTTGCTGCTTATTTGAATAAGGAGTGAGAAACACATTTCTGATTATCGCGGAGCTTTTCACATGTGACTGAATGTCTTGGAGCCGCCGACGATCAATCACTGTTTATAGTCGACTTAATCGAATGTAGAAATACCGATAGTGGTTCTCAATATTGTCTCGTTTCATACTAAGTTATATAAGTAATATGATCTTAACCCAAATCGGAAACCGCGTTGAACAGAACATAGGTACCTAGTAAGGAATGTCTTTTTTTAATGTATACTTAAATGAATGGCTTTAATATTCTGCTACAATAAAATGAGTCGTTTTTAATCAGTTGGGTGACATAATCTACAATGTCAACGTGGTAGATGATGTGTTTGGCTAAGGAGACAGAGTCGTCCTTGTTAGTCACCAGCCCAGGTTATCAGCAGCACGTGCATAATTCGATTCCTTTTGCAAATAAGCATCGGGCTGCTTTGCAAAATGGCACATTGTATAAAAATGGTCTCCACAGCCCTAGCATGCACTGAGCTCAGGGCGCATTAATCACCCCACTGCATCCTGTCAAGAGCCCATTTTTATGGTCTGGCTACTCACTGCTGAGGGGACTGGCAGGCTGTCCCCCTATGACTGAATGCGTCAGTGTTGCATTGCTGGCCTTCTGGGCAAACCAGCCGTCAGGACACGGGGGATTTCTGGTGGCCTGGAGTACGGGTTCGCCTTTGTAATTTGTTGTCAGCTCGTCGGAGGTGGGTGGGTGGGGGGGGGGGGTACATCTCCCTTGTTTTCTCCCCTCAGGCCCACTCGTGTCTGGAATGCGCGACATGGTCTGCCTGTTGTCAGATGTGCCCTGTACCACATTGCCTGCCTGCTGTCTGACTCGAATGACCCTGTCGCAGCTCACAGACACGTCCACCGGCCCTCTGCCACCACCTCCATCTAAAACTGGGCACCTATTTGTGACACGATCCCATTAATTAAAAATGCGGGTTCTTTAAAAACGAAACAACCCTTTAAATGTGCATTTAAGCTCTTAAATTGAGACACTAATATGTGGTAAATGATATCGGTTGCTGTAAATTGCGAAATGAGGCGTTTGTCATGGCTTGCGCTGATAAGCAGCAGCATATGGGAATTCCTATGTGTTGGTAATTAATTTCATTTGGTGCTAAATCTTTAAATAGACTGCTGTCAGTAGAACGCCTTGACCCCTCGCTTTTGTTTAGTGTTTTCTTTCTCAGACATGCATCTAAAATTAGATGGTTGAATGAATTAAAAAGGCAGCAGTGATTTTCCCCTAATTGCTTGCAGATTGCAGGATTTAAGTTTCTTTCAAATGCCTTGTACAATATGGTCCATTTGGAAAAGGCATTACTTGAGAATTAGCTGATACCATCAAAAACCCTTGGAGAGTGACTGTAGTTTCCATTTTGTCCCCCCCCCCCCAAAGAATTGTTTGAGACGGAGGGATGCTGGGCTGATCAGTCAGCTGCAGGAGCTGGACAGACAGATCAGTGACCTCCGATTGGACAACGAAAAGACGTCACATGACCACGTGGAGACTGACAGCCGCCCAAGCTCAGGTGAGCAGCTCAAGATGGCTGTGGAACTTGGAAGGTTGTGAACACGGAGGAGAGTAATGACTGTGTTCAGGCATCTCTGACCGCTGTGGGCAAACAAATAAGGAGAATCACGAGGGCTATTTGACAAAGCTGCTGTAGTGCATATAAAGTGCCATGCATCTGTGGTCTAGATCATTGTTATGGAGTTTGGTGCCAACGGTCATTGCAAAGAATCCAGTGGCACTTGTTGATTTAATTAGTGACATTTTTTCCCCAGATTTTACCTAAGGAGCATTCCACAGACTGCAGATCTCCATAGCATATAAGCTTTTATCACTGAAGCTTGTGCATCAATTATTTTTATCAAATGACCGTGGCTAAAGAGTGAAACTAGATCTACTCAGATGTCCAGTATTTATGACCAATATTTATAGTGTATATCAATTTATAAATTTCGCTCTAGGCAGCAGATTTCAGAAATGCTGGAAGATGTGTGCTTGCTTTTGGAGAAGTCCTTAAAGGAACTCTGCGGTCTTTACAATTAGTGCTAATGTTCTGACTGTTCATACATGCTATAGGTGTTTGCAGCTAAGACCAGTGCCTAATGTATCAAGGTTATGCAGAGCTGGTAGATTACAGCTCTTGGTATTTAAAATAACCTTGGACAAAATTATACTGCTCTCCCCTGGTCAGCAGCTCCTTACAGGATTCATGACCATTAAGAAATGACATGTCTCAGCCAAACGAGCTGGTATTTTGGTGTCAGGAGCATGCTTGGTCTTTGTTTTTTTTTTTTTTTTTTGATGATATCTTCTACTAGAAATGATTGTATCAGATCTTTCCTTTCACTTTCCCAACCTGCATACTGAGGCTTGATCCTAAGGGATAAACTCTACTGCATGCAGTTATTTTTGATGTATGTTTGTCAGCGTCGCCATTACATTTTATAGAAGAGTTCATTAACCCCTATCCCGTGTTTGGGGTCAATCTGACCCCAGAGCATCATTAAACGGTAGGCAAATTTCACATGGGGAAATTATCACGGGAAAAGGGTTAATTTTACCATAAGCTGTGGTTCACTTTAAAGCTTTTACCAAAGTCTTTTATTGAACACCTTAAAGTGTCTTAGTTGGCATAGCAGTAACTGTTCTGTAAATGTTTAGAAGACAATATCCGTGACCCAGATCATATTTTATTCACAACCGTCCTTGTCACTGAAGATTAATGGGCTTGTATTATAGTGAACCTTATGAATTCTGTCACCTTCGCAGAAAAACTCGTTTGAAGCCTAATCTTTTGACACCTGGGCTCATGTAAAAACACTGCACCCCCCTCTCTGTTCTCGCCAGGCTTTTACGAGCTAAGCGATGGGGCTTCTGGGTCTCTGTCCAACTCATCCAACTCGGTCTTCAGCGAATGTTTGTCCAGCTGCCAGTCAAGCAGCTGCTTCTGCAGCCCCCTGGAATCTTCCCTGAATGTCTCGGAGGGACAGCCCAAGTCTGCAGGTGAGTTTGCCCACCATAGCTTTGGGACCCCCCCCCCCCCCCCATGGAATGTTCCCGTTGAAGTCTTGTGTGGCCTGTCTGGTTAGGGACCTTAACCCTCCAACAATTTGCAATCAATCCATCCACTCCTTGACAGTCTCAAACTAAGGCTGACATTAGCGAGCCCCTCACCCTACACCAACCCCAAGCTGGAGCGACTGCAAGTGTCTGGTGTAGCACAGCTGTGGGGAGGGGGTCATACCACAGGCTAATTTACTTCCTTGGCCATGTAATTTTTAATGGGGCTTGGGATTTTTAAAAGTGTGGATTTGTCGTAAAATGAAAACTCCTGAAATTTGCAAATGCTACCAGAAGAAACTATTTGCCTATGCCCTAGCAAATGACAGCCACACGTATGGAGAGGCCTTGTAATGGGAAGATGGTTTCCATGCAAGTTCTTTGCCTTTTTAAAGCAGCGAACCGTGGATGTTTAACATTCCTGGGAACAGCGTATTCACATCCCCGCATTCATTCTGTCATCCTTAGATTTTTATGCAGGAATGAAAGACCAGTGCTCTCCTTGTTGGGTCCACAAATGCATGGATTTACGCAAAGTAAATTCAACCCGGAATTTGAATGACTGCTACATTTTAAATTACTATTTAGTAAACATGCTAAATATGTCAGTAGTTCCCAAATGACAAGAATACGTGTGAATAAATTTTTTTAAATGGGGTTTTTAAAATTGACTGTACCTTACTTAGTTTTTCCTTGTTATTTTAGGACATATGGATTAGTTTTTTTTCCTTTGCTATGTAAAAAAATGCTTACTCTTGCACAAGCTTTAATCTAACTAAGGATTTCTGCCATGCTGCAGATGACTTGATGGAATGTGTGGAATGCGAAGGCCAGTGTGACGACCAGAGCTCCGTGGTGGCCAGTAGGTCCTATTCGGCTTCCTACCCACCTTCCACCGACGGCTCCGACAGCCAGTCCAAGTACCATTGCGACCTGGTGGCTAAGAACGGGAGTGATGTGTACCGCTACCCCAGCCCTCTCCACGCCGTGGCCGTACAAAGCCCCATGTTCTTCCAGTCTCTCATAAACCACTTGAAGGAAGAGAACCTCCCACCAAAAGGTGGCGAACCTTTAAGTGACGCCTTAAAACCTGAGCAGCCTTTGGTGTCCCAGAGTACCTCATGGCCTGCCACCTATGGGCCCACCAACAAAAGACTGGATAATTACATCTTTGGCTTACTCCAGAGGAAGACCCAGCCAATGAGGACCAGTAAGCCACGCACAAGCATAAACACGGACCCCTCCAAGAGCATATTGAGGCAAGGTAGCCTCTGCGTACGGCAGGCCGGTGGCCCGTTGCAAGGAAAAACTCCCGACCCCAAGACAACCTGGCAGGGAAGCGTGCATGCCGGTTCTGTGAACAGTGTGGATATTGGCGTGGGGTCTCCTCTGAAACAATGGGCAGTGGATACCCGGCCTGAAGTTCCGGAGAATGGAAAGTGTCACACCCCGGGCCAGCCCCAGAATGAACAATCGGCCAGCAGCAGTGGCGATATTCATGCGAATAGCCTCTCAAAAAAGAGGGCTGTAAGTATAGGCCTGCCATTAGGCTCAAAGAATTACCATGAGCCAAGTAGCACTCATGCGGTTTCCTCCCCTAAAGACAACCGGTATGCTTACCTTCCGACCCATGAGGATGGTAAAGTCCCGCAGCCAGTGAAGGTGTGCACTCCAAAGAAATGCACCAAATCCCCCCCGGCTGTGTTGCCTGCTCCAGAAGAGCGACCCGCTCTAGAGCTAGTGAGCTTAGGGTCTTCATCTCAGAGCCAGGAGGAAGGTGGGCAGTTGGTCAGCGCTCAGTACATACCTGGCCACAAGCAGACGGTGAAACTTCGCAAGGGTGTGAAGAGCGTGAAGGTCGTCAAGGTGAAGAGTGCCTCGCTGAAGTCCAGGACTCACGCCGATCCAGTTCCCGAGGCAGGACGGGAGAAGCAGAGGACTGGGCCAAAGAAGTGCCGTTTCCCCGAGGATGTATCCAACCCTCCAAGATCCTCTAAGAAGATGACCTCCTCCCGAATGAAGAGGATCCCCGCCTCTATCCCAGAGGGCCGCATAGTGGACAGACATCCTCTGCCAACTACGGGAAAAGTGCCTGTGGCCAAGCACCATGCACATGGGCGTGATGTCGTGCTGGCAAAGCCTAAGTACAAAAGAAGCGACTACCGAAGGCTGAAGTCTGTAACAGAGGTTTCTTACGAGGAGGCCTTGAGGAGGGCGCGGAGGCGACAGAAGCGGGCCATCTTGGGCCACGTCTCTGCCACGTACCTGCCGTCTAACGCGCAGTATCCCAGCCCGTACTCGTACGTAGGCAGTGACTCTGAATACTCGGCGGAGTGCGCCAGTTTATTCCATTCCACCATTCTGGACACGAGCGAGGATGAGCGCAGCAACTACACCACCAACTGCTTTGGAGACAGCGAGTCCAGCCTCAGCGAGGTGGACTTTGTGGGGGAGAGTACAACGACCAGTGACTCTGAGGAGAGTGGGGGTATGAACTGGCCTCAGTTTGGGCAGGCTGCTGCACCCATTCTTGGCCAGGAGATGACCGCGGCCCAGGCCAAGGCTTTTGTCAAAATAAAGGCATCCCACAATCTAAAGAGGAAGATCCTCCGCTTTCGATCTGGGTCTTTAAAACTGATGACTACCGTATGAAAGACTTGTGTCCCAGTAGCCAATGAAATTGGTTCATCTCTTCTCCACAAGTGCCTTGGCTGTTTTTGGCTCATTGGGCATAACTGTCCCAGCGACTGTTAATAGAAATCAAACCGCGATACAATGATTTACAAATTGTATCTGTAACCTCCTTAAACCTGCACTTTCTAGCTAAAATCATAGTTTGCACACTGTACAAATAGTCAGTGTCACCCAATTATTGTATGAAGCCATTTTTAAATATTTATTATTGACGGTACGTTTATTATTGGTGGTGCTATCTATTTGGTACCCATTTTTTGTAAATGTGTCATTGACCATGGTTTACTTTGCTGAAAAATATTTAAACTTAATATATTTTAATTAGTCCAACATCAAATGAGGATGTAGCTATAAACTGATTATCAATGCAGATCTTTAAGCGAAGGGGGGTGACCCTTCCTTCGAAAAGACAGTCTGTTTCTGAATTTAGTCTTGGGACAAACTTAGACTGTTGCTGATAACATGGTGCTTTTTTTAATTATTTGTGCACATAATCACATAATGTATGCATGGGCAACTGCTTTATTCCTCCAGTTTTCTATTGACGCCAAATAGCTGTAAATAGCTTTTTTTGTATATAGATCCTTTTATGTATTGTTAATGCTGGTGCTCTACATTCTTTACTTAAATAAATGTCTGAGTTAAAAACAATGTCCTTTTTTCTTCTGCTAACACAGGTTTGGAAGAATCATATTATTATGTTATGTAGTCATTGGGCTTGATCTCCCTAATTTACACATCTCTATTCCTCCCTGGAACTTGCTTTTACTCCTTTTAGTTGCCTGACTCTAAAGTGGCTTGTTACCTCTGTCGCTCTATTGGCAGAAGCTGCC
>JAODKL010000027.1:4551952-4567411 GCA_026780765.1 Petrocephalus schoutedeni | reverse complement strand
GAACTGGGCAGAGCTTCCAGGGTGAGCTTTAAGAGAGTAGGTGGAGAACTGGGCGGAGCTTCCAGGGTGAGCTTTAAGAGAGTAGGTGGAGAACTGGGCGGCGCTTCCAGGGTGAGCTTTAAAATTCCCCTCTGCTCGGGGGCATTTCAGTTTAGGATATATATATATATATAAGTGCTCACGGAAAGTCTTGGGAGGCTTGCTTAATTCATTAAAAATAATGCAAATTTAAATTATGACACTTAATAAAAAGACCATGCAGAAGATACGTGCAGATAAGTAAAACACTGCTTGTCAGTGGACTTTTGTTATGAAACCAATAAATTCGCAACATTGTTACAAAAATAAGAAAGCGTCCCAAGAGATATAGATACACACATGTTTGTATTCTTATCTTAGTGACGACCGTCCATTCATTTCTATGGAAAAAACAATAATCACAATCATAACACCCTTAACCCCTACCCAGCCCAAACCTTAGCCACAAGTAACCGAAAAAAAATAATTTGGCATTTTTACTTTTCTGATCGCATTCACAGATTTTTATAAAATGAAGTGTAAGGTAGTGAGGTCTGGCCGTGGAGCTCACTGTTCATCGGTTTTCCAGAATTTTCTGTACTTGGGAGGTCTTTTGGTCCTCACAAGTATAGCAAAACCTGTCTGTACACACACACACACATCGAAGCCAAGTTTTCCAAGTTCTCCCTGGAGGGTACCTGCTGGCACTGTTTTTGTAGGACATTTTTAACACGTGCTGTTCCTGGTACTCTGGTGTGTGGTATATTCCAGATGTGCGCCTATTTATTTATTCATTCATTCATTTATTCATGTATTTCTTTTTCACCAATTACTTGGAGTTATTACCTCAGTATTTTGGCGAAGCTCAGCAGATATACAATGTATGGCAAAAAAGCTCATATTGCATATAATGGTCACTATCATAATATGAAATGAAACCAATATTTTCTTTATTAAACACATAAATGTGTTCAGATCAAATGTACCAAAGTTCTATCATTCACCTGATTGTCTCCGGTCAGTCGTTGGTGCCTCATTACCGGCACATCCTGTTATTAGCCCTGATTAACACAGATTACTCTTTTTATAACACAAGAATTAAAGATGGCAGTTTTAACTGTCCAGTTGGAGAAAAGGTCGCCAGGTGCAGGAAAAGTCAACAGACTGATAACACTGGACCCCAGTACTGCCCATGAGTACCTACTCAATTGAGGCGATTCCTGATATGTATGACGTGGGTCATGTTTTCTCATAAAGGTTGGATGCAGGAGTGGGAGTAAAAACCCAGTGCATATCTGCAGACAGCTTGCAGACTCGCCATGGAGGAATATCAGCGTGCCGAGCCCCAGCGCTGATACTAATGCTAACGGTCGCAAATTAAGGCGGTAAGACGGGAAAGGAATCATAAAAAAGGGGGCTTTTTTTCCGAGGTCGGCGGGAGGGCACGTCCGTTGGTTCGCACCGTCCTCACCCCCGTGCTGCGCTCTGCCAGGCCACCAGGGCCAGCCACCATTAGCGTAATGAGACAGTCGTGAGCAGCCTGAGTAATGGAGCCGGAGAGCAGCCTGCAAACGTGTCCTGCAGCCCCGGCGTGGCTCGACCCCACTCAGTGAACTTCCACCGTCTTAATAAGGATTAATGATGGGCTTTTGCTCCTTTGTCCTGAGCGGCCACTTCATTTCTGATGTCATCTGGGCGCCTGACACTGTAAATCTGTCTAAATATTGAGTTTGCTTTCATAGACAAATACGGTAAAGCAGAAATATTAAATAGAATGGATTTTTAAATCTAATATTTTTTTTTTAAGTGGAGTTAAGTGGAGTTTTTAAGTAGTTCAATTGGAGTCATGGTGCAAAGTAGTTTAGAAAATAAAAACATCTTGGTAACACTTTCTATAAAGACCATATCCATTAAGCCTAATAACTGTTCTTATAAGCCATTATAACACATTTATAAAGTACTACAAACATAGCTATAAATATTTAGAAAAAGACATAACACATGTCACATGTAGTCATGTGAATTATGCATTATGAATGCTCTATAAAGGTCTCATCTCTTATGCGCTATAAATACCTTCATAATGCATTATATTGGTCAGTATAAGGATGCTTTGTGCCGCATTATTGTTATATATAGTTAAAGCTGTGTCTATAATACCTTATGAATGCATTATAACACATTATGAAGGTTTGTATATTGCAGTATAATGACTGCTTTAAGTAAAGTGTAACCAACATTGTTTGGTTTTTTCGTTCACAAATCAGAAGTGGTTGGAAACGATGTGACCAATTCTGCTGTGCCAGTGATCTCGGCCAGTGATCTTGCTCAGCTGAACACTTAGGATTCAGATTTCGGACCAGTGTAAGGTTACTGGTTGTCCTGGTTGGGTCTTTTGTTGCACAGTTCTGTTGACCTTTCTTCCCCCCCGACAGCTAACATCAGCAGAACCTCCTTGGAAAGAAAGTAAGCCTCATGTCAGTAGCGCGACCCAGAAGCGTCGCCCGCATTGACTGATGTGCGGAGAAGCTAATGGTGGCCAAACGAGCCATCCTGATATGTATAGCAGCCATGTTTTTCATAATAGGATGAACTGTCACTGAATTTATGTTGATATATTGGCTGGGCTCAGTTTGGGCATCTGGGAAATCAGAACGACTTTGTATAAATATTACATTTTTCAAGCCTGCTCTGGACTTTAACATCTGCCAGGCAGGAGCTACAGATCAGGACCATCCAATCCCAGTGGCCGCATTTGACAAGCAGCCACTGAGTGCGTCTTCCTAGACAGCGTTCGGCTCCGCGTCTGCTGTGGCCTGCTCCCAACGGCACCTGAGCCTGCAGAGACAGTGCGCAGTGGGGCACAGGTGAGCAGCAGATGTTCTGTGTAGCCGCAGTCAGCGGGCACATGATTGCCTCCAAAACCTGGAGTCACCTTGGCACGCAGCACAAATGGAAAAATAAAAATTCCGCTGGCTCCTGTCCCACTGACATAATCCCCAAGCTTTAAATGGGGCGGCCGTCCGTTCGCTTCCACCAATCAAAACATGGCCTTCGAACAAGACTTTCCGTCAACACTCACTGCACTTTTCTGGAGACTTGTAATTAGGGACTGGGTCTTTAAAAACACGTTTTAAATATATCTTTCCATGTTCCAATGCCCTTTATAGCTGATTAAGGCATGGCAAAGAATAAAAGAGACTGCTGTCTTGTGCCCAGTTCATTTAAACAAAACCAAGCACGTAAATTTGGATTTTATATCAGTACTACATGGAGTATGTATGTACATGTGTATATATGTATGTATGTATTTGTGTATATGCATATTCACTGATAGCTGAGAGCCAACTATTGCTTCACCGGTTAAAATGTCAGTGTCAGCAAGGCAAAGTCTTCAGGTAATCATTATTATTAATATTGCAAACACCTTTATCATGACATGTATGCACTTAAACTTGCACCATTCTGTATTAAATCACTAAAATATGTAACCACGTGAAGGAACAGATTGCAGAAACACTTATTTCTTCACACCAGCACAGGTTAGTTGGATAATTCATAAAATGCCCCCTAATGATTACCTTAATTATAGTGTAGAGCTGTTTCCAGAAGGTGCTCTTGGCAAGTTTGTCAAATCACATGTCTGCACGCAGGTAAATATTTGGAGGGGGCACAATTGTCCTGCATGTTTTACTGTACCTGTAGGGTAGTGAGGAAGTTGGGGCGTATATTTCATTTCTCATTTTGGAAGTTCCCCATCGAAAACGGTTATTTGTGGGGGGACTTTTTCAGATGTGCTGGCTGCATCTTGCACCCTCGGTCTCTCGGGCGTCCGCCCAGGGATGAAGTCATGGCAAGCCAGCCCAGCCTCGGCTGAAGCGAGGCCCGGCAGCTGTGGGCCGAGACCCGGGTTGGATCCTTCAGAAGGTGCTGCAGCTCAAACAGCGGGTCTTGGGAACGGAAATCCTGCTGTTCGCTGCCTGTCGGCCATGTAAGTGAAATCAGCCCCAGAGAAATACAGACAAACACAAGGGGAACTTCCCCAGGATTGAGTGAACAGCCCCAGCGCAGCCAACATTCTGCACCGTGATGCAAGTCCTGGGTCATCTGTCATGTGTGTTTGCTTCTCACCATTCAGACTTAATTTATTGAGTCCTTTTCTATGTTAACTGCATTAATTGGATTTATATAATTTGCAGTGTCTAAATTGACCAGAAAACATCTACTCGGCGATCTGCTCAAATTATGAGAAATAAATCAATACTGGGAAATCGATAAAGCAAGAAGAACAATGGCGAAACTGAATTAACCAATTAACCGGCATAAAACCTGCAGTAAAGTACAGTACTGCACTTTTTAATACTCATCTGTGCTTTTAATTGCACTATGTAGACTGTTTCTGTTTATTGTGTGTTCTTTACTGGAGTGAATGTCTGTGCTTAGGTTATAATGCTGATTCACGGGACCTCAGTACTTAATTTTGCTCCCTATCTTGCTACCCCATGTTCTTGGACTGACAGTGAATCTTCTTGAATCTTAAATGTGAAGTTACATAACCGCATTCATTTTGCCCATCGCTAAGAATAGGGCTGGCAACTCTGCTTACATTTATGGTGTTATTGCACTGTGACTGTTGTCCTTTGTTCTGCAGGCCATAGCGCATAACGCTCCTGAGGTCAGGTTGTAGGCTATATTTTGCTCATATTTGCCCATACAGTCATCTTTTACACATTTAACAAATAACATTTTAAAATAATTATAACAATAAGTATTAGACTTGAGAAAAAATCTAACTCTGTTCTGTCCATTCATCCATCCATCGCCCAGCCATCTATGTAGGTCAGATTCACGGGGGCCTGGAGCCTCTGCAGGGCGGCGCGGGGCAGAAGGCTGGGGCACACAGAAGAAGGGATGCCAATTCCCCACAGGACAGACACCCACACAACCACACCATAGGGGAATCTGAACCACCAGCTGGCCTCTGGACTGCAGCAGAACACTGCAGTATTTGGAGGAAACCCAGAAGCTCAGGGAGAGCATGCAACAGGGCTGCCCACTGAGTCCCTGCGCCGCTACATGGACGGCAGGACATGACGGGATGTCTATGGCCCTGCGATGGACAGGCCTCCCATCCAGGCCGGGCGCTGGGCCCCGTGGCCCTGTGCAGCAGCTGGAAGTTAGATGGATGGATGGATGGATGGATGGAGGGATGTAAAAAAGGATTTCTGTATAAATTTAAAGATATTTACAAGGCCTCAGAAGTATTTTATATTTGGATTTATTTACATCCATCCATCAGTTGTCCTACCATCTATCTAGGTCAGGGTCAGGGCCTGGAGTCTCCATGATTCACACACACACACACACACACGTTTGTAATTGTATCTTTGTGAGGACTCTCAATTCATTTCTATAGGGAAAACTCTAATCCGAACATGACACCCCTTATCCCCAACCCAGCCCTAAGCTTACCTGTAAGTAACTAAACAAAATACAAGACATTTGGCATTTTTACCTTTTTAATTTGCATTCACAGATCTTTGTGGAGACCTGAAAAACTGCCCCCACAACATCAAAATAATCGTTTTTTATTACATCGCGGGGGACATTTGGCAAACATAATCTACACACACGCGCGCACTTCTTTCAAGTTTTTATTAAGCAAACGCCTACTGCAGAGAGCTGCCTCTCCCGGATCAGGCTCTCGTTCCCATTGTGAGCGTCCCCGCCTTTCAGAAGGATGAGTCTTTGATTCGGGCTGATTATGTGTCTGCTTTCTGTGACCCTATGCCCCCCATTGACACTCTGGCATCGGAGTGCTTCGGGCTTCTCTCTGCCGAAAGTAATTTCGAGGAGGTGACTAAGCCGAGATCGGCGGCTCCGGTAGAGGGACAGCGTGTGACCTTCAGCCCGGACGACGCACGCTCAAGGTCTGCCGCAAACCAAAGAGGGAAAATGACTTTTTCTTCTCTAAGCCTTTTCGTGTCGCCTGAACAAGAACACGATTAGTATTCCACAGGAGTTTATTTAATCTGCTGCCAGACTCAGTATTTTATAGCTCTCTCGCAAAAAGGCAGACGGATCACAGACGAGAGGGAAGCGACTTTTACCGGTAGCTGGCAGGAAGCTCCAGTATCTGAAAGATCCTTCATACTGGGGCCTGGGGCTTTGCCGATACGAGATATTTTATTTTATCGGAAGGGGAAAGATGTTTAAATCGGCGACACGTTATCATTTTTCAGCATTAATGACTTTCATTGGAAAAAAATATGCATATATTAACAAAAACTGTGCAGATCTATTAATATGCCGCGATGGATTTTGTTAAAATGTTTGATACTATGTAAGTATGTATGCAGAGATATGCAGAAATGTTTAGGTTCTAAAATTGGTATAGGTGACATGGAGGGCAAAGGTTTCAGCGTGCGTTAAACCGAGCGAATACTGCGGCTATGGAAAGTCTCCTGGCCCCATAACAGCCCCGCCGTCTCTGGGCATATTGTAACACTAAGCAAAATCGCCGGGCGCTTTCTGAAATAGCTCCGGCCGTGTGATGTTCTGTGGCACGCTAAGCGCAGAACCTCTGGTGGGGCTGAGCTACAGACAATAAAACATTGGGAACGCGATAAAACGAGCTCAAAAAAGCACACTGGCTGTGTTACTCGTGCCACAATTAATGGACGTGCTTCTGATGGCCTCGACTCTCTTTTTTGTTCAAAGCTGAGCCTCTGGAGGACAACACTAGAGAGACCGCTGGCAGCTGTAATCTTTGCTGCTCCTTTTACAACGGAAACGCGGAAGTAAGTAGTGTTGTAATTTCTGCCTCAGCCTCTGATTACCAAGGCAAATGGACAGGTTACTCTCTGTCGACCGGGCTGTTGTTCGGAGCTCACTGCAGCAGCTAGCCCATAACCTGGAGCGCTTCAGTGATGTGACATCCCAAAAAAGGCTTGGAAAGGTGTCACAGCCTACACAGAGGCACCTACAAAAAAAACTCCTGTTCTATGCTTCAAACGAATAGAACCAATACTGAAAACAAAAAAAGTTGGAAAAAAAAATTGAAACAGGCGATATGAAGGCCAGCTCAAACAGAGGGGTCCTCTGATGTGTATTCACTATGAAGGATACAGATGCTGCCACTTCTTTATAGGTTTTAAAAGGCTAGGCTCGGGGCGCTAATTTCCTCACATTACCAGCATTTCTTTTTGTTCAGATGGAAAAACAGTGGATCTTGGTGAGCACTCTAATGCCAGCACGCCTAACTGTGGCTACCGTGGAGGAGAGGGGTAGGGGAGGGGTGTGGCGGGGTATTGTTAATTAACGGGAGGAGATGAGAGGGGCACAGGGGTGAGAAAGGAGTCCTGACAGGAAGAGACTGCTGGGATGGAGGAGTGGGCTCCCAGCTGGGTGCTGCTTTGAAATGGGCGGCCCCCACCGCGGGCTGAGGTGAGTGGGGAGCAGCCTTGTGAGGGACCGCTGCAGCCTCTGGCCTGGGGGGGGGGGGCTGTCTCACAGGTGGGATGCGAGACGCGCGAGAAGGGTGACAGACCACAGACTGTGTCAGCGAAATCAATTTCCCACTTAACTGTTCCCGTCCCTCAGTAATGGAATACACCTTACACAGACATTACCATAGTAAGCACAGTGTTATGCCTGCTCATAGCCTCCAATCCATAGCCTCCCAGTCCTTTCTGCCTGAAGTTGAAGTGAAGCTGAGTTATCATAAGCCCCAGGCACACACCACTGCTGAAGGATCATCTGGCTAGGACTGTGTGAGTAAGGATTACCTTCCATTACAACTGGAAAATTACTTTATTCCAATTGTTATATAACTCAAATGCAATGAATGAAACCATCGAAACGTGACTGAATGATGGCTAGCCGAAAATAAAACGAGCAAAGCCGGCTCGATGGTATGCTTTGTTTATTTTTTGTGTGTGTTATCGTTCGGTGTGATCTATCTGTAGCGTCAGGGCAAATCTTTCCGAAGGATTACAGGCTCAGGACTCAGAAGTAGGACATCTTGTTCAGACATCGTAGACATCCAGATATAATTCAGTTTCTTTGCCAACAAAAAAAATAAAAACATAAAACAGTATTTTTTCTGCACCGAGGAATCTAACGATGCAAGTCTTCTAGAAAGAGCTGTTTTATGTTGGTCTGCTGAAAAAAAAAACACTTTAATTTTAATTAATTTAATGGATCCGTCTCTGCCGATTTGTATTCAGAGATGTAAGAACTTTTTTTTTTCAATCAGAAACTACACGCACTGGATTGTCCTTAGTCTGTAAGTAGTTAATTCTGTATAATTGGGATATTTTAATAGCTTGCTTTCATGCAAAACATTTTCATCTTTGTGAGTCTTTAAGTGTGGTTATCATAAAAAAAGACCCCGCCCCCCCCCAAAGTTGTCAGGCGCAGGCGAGCCAGTGGGAAGGCAGAACTCAAAAGCAGATACGTAGCTCTTTTGAAGTGGCCCACTGAAGTCTTGGCTGCTCATGAGAGATACTGGCGTTTTGTTCTTTGGATGTGTGGCTCCTTCCAGCTTTTGCTGTTTTCAGAGACCATGTGGGGATCTGGAGGAGCAAAGACAGAGAACAGATGATACCCCCCCGAAAGTCCAATGAGGCCTTTCTCCTCAAAGGTGTGTGAGGTAGCTTCTCGTCATAGTTTACACCAGAGTGAGGCTCTGTGGCTTAACCCAGATTGCTGGGTTGAATCCTTTCGATGGCATGGCGCTCAAAGTAGTGTTGGACTCCTGAGCAAGGCCTTCAGCACTGAATTGGTCCTAGATTAATGGCTAACCATGTACTCCACCCCAGTGCTCTTCCCTGTTTATGTGCACCTCATACGATTGATATAGGATTTATGAAAATCAAAGACAATCTATGTACTTTTACAAACAGTAGGTACAGTATGTTATACAAGCTTACAGGTAGTGGAGATTTCTGTACCCATATCATCAGAAATGGGTATTTTGTGGGTATCAGGTAAACGCGTCTGAAGGTGAGTGGAAGATGTCGCTGTCAGGCGCGAGGGGCTTGAATTGGGATATGTGGGAAAGGCGGTTTTCCCCATGGCTAACATGTGAGTGCCTGGGGGCCCCCAGAGCTGCAGATTTTCCCGGAGCGCATCCCCTCAGGTATTCATGCTTCCCCTCATCACCTGCTGTTCAGCTCTTTCCAGTTTCATCCGCCACCACGATGCCAGAAAGGAGTCTTCACCTTTGTTTTGGTATGATATTGAACGTGAAATAAAATGCCATTTTATTTTCATTTATGCTGTATTCCTGCCTTTGTTTATCTCTTTCCAAGTCGCAGCTCGGACAAAAACGTCACGTAAAGGTCACTTCCCGTCGGAAACACGCCCCTTTTCCGAGTTTGAAGTCAGACAGAAATTTTTTGTCCGAGTTTCCCCTGTGACGTCATTTCAACATGGCAGCTTACACACTCAATAAGTGTTTCACTGTGTTTCTCTATTTTTATAAATATTTCAAAATGTTTATTTTATTAAATGTATTACTAGTTATGAAGGTAATCTCACGCGGTCTTTTATGTGAAGTAATAAATGTCTTTGCATTAACTTTTGTGCCCAGATCAGGACAATAACAGCCTGTTCGTGGAGGCAGCCATGTTTGTTCCGAGTTGTGTAGCTCGAACGGGAAACGGTCGGTTGTGACGTCTCGCACCTCGTAGTTTCCGACTTCGTCGGGATAAACGAACGCAGCAATTGTTAAGGTACTGAGGCTAAGAAGGTGGTGTAATCTCGCCTCTCTGTGTGCTGTGTGGTTAGGGGACCCCCGTGACACTCTAGGTGGCCATCTGGACGGGCAATTCTGCTCTGACCATTAAAGTCGCATCACGCACCAACGGCCCCCTGCAAAGGTTGGGGGGGGGCTCTGTTGTGTCATATGTCATGTCAATCGAGTCTCTCAGCTGTGGCCTGCATGGGATGTCTGGGCGGAGCCAGAAACACCGGTCTGTTTGCTTTTTCTCGCAGTATAATAGTCTGTTCATTATTTATTATATATATTACATTGTTATCTTTCTGTTTTATTCAAGCTGTTTTATTATGGCAGGCTCGCATTTCACTACAGCTCACAGTCTGGCTGTATGCCTTGCACGCGGCAAATCAAACCATTGAATCCCTTGAATCTGCTGTCGGGGTACCTCTCCTTCCCAGGTCTCCTACTTAATGTCCGTAGAGAGGTGGCCAGCGGTGAGTAAAGGAACCCCCCCGCAGCGAGAATCTGCCCGGCGACTTGGCCCCACCCCTCACTCTTTCGCCTCCTTCACCAAAGACGAATGTCGTAATGTTCTGATTCCTGGAAGCATTCTGATTAACTGGAAGCAGAGCCCATGCTCTTGAAATCGCTGGGACGTGAGCTGAGGGCGAGTGCGGGGATTTGGCCCCAAGTACGCACGCAAAGCCAGGACGCCCTGGCAGTGCCGCAGCACGGGCCCCATTCCTGTGGCGGAGATAAGAGCACGGCTCCATCAGTCCGCTTCACGCCAGCCTCGCAGGGAGGAGGCTCTCTCCCGACCGGGGCTTCTGCCAAATGAGAGACATGTGGCAGAGCGTGCGACCGTCGCACAGCTGTTTGTGATACATGTAACTTGGTGTCCAGCTCTGCGGATCGGGAAGCTGACACCTTTCATCTTATTACCAGTAGGCCGTACTCCCAGAGCTTTTCACGCGACTTGAGTCCCATTCGGCAGGAGAATGGAGCCAGCAGTGTGCATGCCCCTTTAAGGCTAATGGGCCCACCTCCCAGAGCATGTGCATGCCCCTTTAAGGGTGATGGGCCCGCCTCCCTGAGCACATTCACGCCCCTTTAAAGGTGATAGGCCCGCCTCCCAGAGCATGTGCACGCCCCTTTAAGGGTAATGAGCCTGCTGTTTGTGATACATGTAACTTGGATTTGGTGTCCAGCTCTGCGGATCGGGAAGCTGACACCTTCCATCTTATTACCAGTACGCCAACTCCCAGAGCTTTTCACGCGACTTGAGTCCCATTCGGCAGGAGAATGGAGCCAGCAGTGTGCATGCCCCTTTAAGGGTGACAGGCTCGCCTCCCCGAGTACATGCACGCCCGTTTAAGGGTGATGGGCCCGCCTCCCAAAGCTTGTGTATGCCCCTTTAAGGGTAATGGGCCTGCTTCCCCAAGCACATGAACGCCCCTTTAAGGGTGACAGACCCTCCTCCTAGAGCATGTGCACACCCCTTTAAGGGTGACGGGCCATCGTGGGGACCTTTGAAGGGTAGTAATAGGCAGCACTCGGCTGTATAATACACCTGCCTGACCTTCTGAGATGCACTCAACAGACCAGCATGTCATTCCAATCATGCTCCAGCAGGGCCTTTGCTCCCCGCTGCCAAAGGATGCAGAGAAATAAAGCCTCCACACACACATACGCAGAACTTATGAAGGCCTTTGGGATTCCCCTGTATCCCCGAAGCAAGCTGAACACGATGCAGAAACATCCAAATCAGGGGTGCCCAATACGTAGATCGCGATCCACCGGTCGATCACGAAGGTAGTGCGGGTAGGTCGCGCGTTCTTTTAGATGCCACTTGATAGACGTAAAGGGCAGCCAGTTTGCTGTTGCTTAGTTAAAACTTTGTCACATTAGGTTAGCATAACATCTACTTACTGTCTGACGTATCTTGGATCACACGGGTCACCCGGCAGAAAACGTGAATGTATTGCGAGCTAATGCAAAGTGACCCAGCTAGCCATCCAATTTATATCTACTGAAAACAGATATAAAAAATGAGACGGGGAGCTGGACCAGGTAAGAAACCAAAAACTTACCAGTTCCATGTGGGATGGGAGGAGGACTTTTTTCTTCATCATGTGATATTCGACCACCATAAATGTTTTGAATTGTATTGTGCTGTTCATGAAGTGAATAAGGTTCACCAGTATGTACTGTACCATCCATCCATTTTCCAACCCGCTTTTCCTATCAGGGTCGCGGGGGATCCAGAGCCTATCCCAGAAGCTATGGGCACGAGGAGGGGAACAACCCAGGATGGGGGGCCAGCCCATCGCAGATGTACTGTACATTTATATATATATATATATATATATATAATACATACATGCATTTAGCATTTTTAATGTAGGTAGCTCATTTTGACCTGGTCACTTTAAAAGAAGCAGAGAAAGTGTGGCCACCCCTGATCTTAATGATTTCATGTTAGGTGTCAATGAGGTATTGAAATTAACAATATTGAAATTCTTCATCCATCCACCCATCCACCCATCCACCCATCCATCCATCCATCCATCCAAGCATCTTCCAACTGCTTGTCCTAGAGTCTATCCCATGGGGCATAGGGCACAAGCCTGGGGTAGATATTTCGTCATGGTTTATGAATTAAAAATCTCACGTGCATAAATTCCCAATTCATCTAGCTCGCCTCTGTGTTTGGTTTGCTATGTGCATCTATAAAGTGCCTGCTCAAACAAACCGGGGCAAACAAGGGAAGTTTGTGTTCTTCCGTTGTGTACAAAAGACACTGACACAGCCTGGATAGGACCACATCTCTCAGAGAGCCCTGTGCTTCTTCAGAAGCCCCTGTCCGCGCTCCATTTACCTGCCCGGTATACATTCATTTTCCTCCACTGCTGTGGAAACCGGCTTTCCGAATTGGGCATGTTTCTGCAGCTGGAAGTTAATTGGGGGACTGTGTTTTAGAATGACATGCAGATCCTGACAAACCCCTGTGCACGATGACGATGTTGGCTTGGTTTAGTGAGGGAGAATTGAAACACAGACCAGTCCCTGAGCCGCAGGTAACGCAGCGTTGATCTTTCTGTTAAAGTGTCTGATCTTGGGCTGTATAGGCCCTCGTGTCTTGGCGCACCACTGCATGGGGTGTGACGGAATCTTCTGTGGTGACTAGATGGCGGCGATAGTTTCAATGTCTGACTGCTTTCCAAAGACGCCGTTTCCGTCTCCCAGGGCCATCAGCTAGTGAACTTCCAGCTGAGAGTACTTCCACCCACCCCTAAAGGTACACCCCTCCTGGGACCACAGCGCCCCGCAGCTCTGGTACTGCGGCATACTGAGCCGGCAGACCGCCTGCATGCTTGTCTGTGTGCTGTACAGATAAGCATGTCATTATTTTATGAGCTAGTGGCGGGGGGAATTTCAGGTTTACCTGGAAGATGGGTGTTTCCATGGAAACTGGCCACTTGCAGCTCAGGCAACTCAGTGGGAATGTTTGGAGCAATTGGCAGTTCTGGCCGAGGTGGGAGGGGTGAAACGAGCGTGTCGCTCCAAATGGTGTATTAGACCTACTCAAAATCTAATGGTTCACGAAATCGCTTGGCGTGGAGGTCAAGCAGAAATGAAATGCTGGTTTAATATCTAGCCGACGCTGTTTTTTTTTTTTAAAGCTTCAAAATTTAAGAGAGAAAAAAAACATGATCATTTTCTGAAGGCACTGCGAAGGACAGCTACTTCCTCTTTGGCACCAGTTACTGGAACTAAATTAGCTGCTGTAGTCCAGATTGGCCATTTCTATAGTCTGCACAGACTAAACAGTCCCGGCCAGAGGCCATTAGCCTCTTTCAAGTGATTTAACATGCTCTGCCGTCTGGGATAGAAAGTCGTTTCGGAGACTTTGTGAGCGGGGTGTGTTATTAGCAACTAATTCCCTAAATCTCTGACTCCTCTGCCCAAATCCGGTCTCACGAGATCCAAACCGACATAGAGATTTTGCAGCTATGCGGCGCTGTGCCGTTTCGGGCCATGAAATTCAAATTACAGACCCGGAGGCTATCAGTCCATAAGTCAGCGTGTTTCTCAAAGTCCGTGCAGCAGACATATTCATAAAAAATATGAAACGCTAAAACAGCCATTAAAGCAAAGTGGGCCTTAAAATCACCCGAAAATGACCTGGCAGTCGATCCTTCGGTGTGTGAGCACCAGGGGCCCTCGTCTGGAGGTCGGAGGGCAGTGTCGGGGTGTTGGGGGGGGGGGGGGGGCGGGGCAAGGCTGTAGCAGAAAACGCAAACATGGGAAGTGGCGGCAAAGAGGGAGCCGCGTGGGAGAGATGGAGACGGCGATTGCGGCCGGGGAGGAAGCGCGGAAGACGGGGACGCCGCACTAACGCTCATTTCCGTTTACTGCCTTCTGACTAGTGGTATCTTAAACCCAGACAGCTGCCAGCCTAGAGCGCTTCAAAGCGACTGCAGCGATATCAAGGGATAATGAAGTGGGACGGCTTTTGGGTCCCTCTGGCTTTCCCCCGGCGAAATCACTGCTACGATCTCGCTGACCGCAAGAAGGGCTATTCAGGGATAGAGGGTAATTGAAGGGAACAGGAAAGGCCTGTAATTATGAGGACACTTCCTGGACTGTTTGGCTGAAAGTAACATGAAGGACCACCACAGTGTAAACACTACATTGAGGTCCGCGCATTGCAATTACTAATTATTTAATATTACCATCCTGGTGGCATATTTTTCTATGCCCTCCTGTTGTAGCCAATGTGTAGTTGAATGTTCTAATGCATCTCATATGGCAATGTTGATGCAATGAGACAGTGATTAGGAGAAGGCTCTAGCTGTTGGCTTTACACATGATGCTACTGTCATTACTCTACAACAGGGCTGCCCAGCCCTCCTCCTGGAAATGTACCACCCTGCAGAGCTTAGGTGCAGCTGTAATTTAACACACTCGATACACATAATCAGGCCCTTCAGATAACTTAACTTATCTCAGTGCAAGCCAATGAAAATCCTGCCATCCTGGGTACAACTTCAGACATCACCGGCCAGCGAGTATTACCACACATAAGACACGGTTCTGCAACAGTTTTTTCCCAGCCACAGTCAGACTGCTTACCCAGGATATTGAAAGGGGGAAGGAGGAGAAGATATCACAGCACCCTCACTCATCCTGATAGCCCTGCCATTTAACATAATACTAGTGAATCTGGGCTGATCAGACCTTACTACCTGCACCCACCCTTGATCCTCTAGGTCCCTGTTACACAGAGGGACGCTAAAACACCTGCAGAAATATGTGCAGTAACCCAGAGTGTTATGTGCAATAATCCAAAGTGCCTTGTTTAAAGTGCTATGCGTAATAATCCAGTGAAGTATGTGCAATAACCCGGAGTACCATGTGCAAATCCAATGTGTGATGTGCAATGACCCAGAATACCATATGCAAGTCCAGTGCGTGATGCGCAATGACCCGGAGTACCATATGCAAGTCCAGTGCGTGATGTGCAATAACCCAGAGTACCATGTGCAAATCCAATGCGTGATGTGCAATAACCCAGAGTACCATGTGCAAATCCAATGCGTGATGTGCAATAACCCAGAGTACCATGTGCAAATCCAATGCGTGATGTGCAATAACCCAGAGTACCATGTGCAAATCCAATGCGTGATGTGCAATAACCCAGAGTACCATGTGCA
>JAODKL010000027.1:4541001-4551852 GCA_026780765.1 Petrocephalus schoutedeni | reverse complement strand
GTGCAAATCCAATGCGTGATGTGCAATGACCCGGAGTACCATGTGCAAGTCCAGTGCGTGATGTGCAATGACCCGGAGTACCATGTGCAAATCCAATGCGTGATGCGCAATAACCCAGAGTACCATGTGCAAATCCAATGCGTGATGTGCAATGACCCGGAGTACCATGTGCAAATCCAATGCGTGATGTGCAATGACCCGGAGTACCATGTGCAAGTCCAGTGCGTGATGTGCAATGACCCGGAACACCATGTGCAAATCCAATGCGTGATGTGCAATGACCCGGAGTACCATGTGCAAATCCAATGCGTAATGTGCAATGACCCGGAGTACCATATGCAAGTCCAGTGCGTGATTTGCAGTAATTCATAATTTAGTGTTATGGCCAATAATCCTGAGTATTTAGTGCAACAAACCAGCGGGTCACATGCAATAATTCCAGAGTGATAAGTACAATAATAACCCAGACGATACTTTCTTTTTTATAATTTTTATATTTATTTTTATATTATTGTCGAATTATTTATGTTGCTGCTTCTAATTTTCTCTTGGAAGCTAACTCGAGAATTCTAGTGTACTTGTACTGTCCTGTAGCTGCGCAAATGGCAATAAAGTCTATCTATCTATCTATCTATCTATCTATCTACCTACCTACCTGCCTGCCTGCCTGCCTGCCTGTCTGCCTGCCTGCCTGTCTGCCTGTCTGCCTGCCTGCCTGCCTGCCTGCCTGTCTGTCTGTCTGTCTGTCTGTCTGTCTATCAACAAGCTCAGTCTCATTAGATGACCAGCAGTGCCGAGACATCTTTTCCGTCCTCTGGTACATCTTGTCTTCTCTAAGTTCCTTGGTGTATGACACACCTCTAAGTCATGCTGTCTTGAGGCACTACGTCCCCCTATTTCTCCAATCAAGTGAACGACGCGGCCGCAGCGTCTGACCGAACGGGGTGTCACTTGTCAAACAGATGGCCGTTCCTCGCACCTACCTCCTGGATCGGGGGGGCTCAGCTTGCACTCTAAGCAGACTCAGAGCAGATGAGCAGCCCTGCAATAATATTTGTCTTTGCACCCCCAGCTTCCTGGAGCCATTGTGTACATGTAGGCAGAGGCGTCGAGTGTGGGCGGGGCGGGGGCCAGTGTGAAAGGCCCTGCTCCGTTTGCTTGCTGTCTGATGCAGTCGGAGGTGATAAAAGTCAAGCCAGCCTTGCTGTCCGGTGTTGCTGAGGAAAAGTGCACCCGGGCGCCCAGCTGTGGTCGCCCGCCCCTAATCCCCCTCCATCTGCATCCTCTCTTCTGGACCCCCATCCCTTATTAGCAGCAGAAGCTGGGAGGAGACAAGAGCCCCAACAGACAGGCAGCATCTGCTGGGTGCTTGGCAGCAAGGTGCTGACATGAATAATGGCCTTTATGACAGCATTAAATGGAAGCTCCTGCCTCATGAACACGTCAAAGGCCTTTAATTACAAGCCTTTTTATTAAGGCGTGACAAATGGTGGCCACTTTATTGGCCCCTGCGGCCGAAAGCGACAGTGTTCAGGTGGAGGGCGACTTCTTGGGGTACCGGCGTGGGTGCCTCGCTTTGAGACGCGGCTGATTAAAGAACGCTTAACAAATAAGCCAATTAGTAAATGTTCTGGCTCGTATACATTAACGCCGTCTTGCCCTGCTGTAACAAATGGCTGCCAGATAATCAAATTTTATCACTGCTCACCAGGTCAGGGGCAGAATGAGCCTGGAGCCTGTCCTGGGCAGGCTAGGCAGGGGACACCCTGCATGGAGAGACAGACCAGCACACATTCACTATGGGCCATATCAGGGGGAAAATGCAAGCTCTCCTTATACGGTCAGTCCCCAGGTTATGGACCAGATGCGTTCCCTAAGTCTTTAAGCAGAAGCTGCACAATGTTTTCACAAGCGTCAGAAAGCAGTGTGTGTGTGTTTGTTATTACAAACCTTTCTATTTAACCCAAATTTTTTATATAACAGGCTTTATGGCAGTCATATGATAGTATGCGGTGTCCATCAGTTGGACCAACTGTACATAGTTAGAAACCCGGTTTAGCCACCCATCCCAGAAAGTGTAAAGCCACAGCGCTACTGACCAGAGGGGGGTAATCCAGATTCAAAGAGTAAAAATCCAGACCGGGATTTTGTTTCAACCAACTGGTTGAGCACTCTGTGACTGAGAGTCTTAATACTCAACTTGTTGGTTAAAACGATATCCTGGTCTGGATTTTTACTCTTTGGACCTGAATTAACCCACCTGTGCTACTGACTGCGCCACTGACCAACAAATCAGACCAAAACCTTTAAGTTTTTAAACTATTTATGTTATTTGGACACAACTCGTTAGACATACATACTTATCTGAACCACAAGGGTGACTCTGGAGAAAGAACCATCTGGTCTGACGTTTTTTTCCCAGAATTCCCTGCCTTTCGCTCTGCAAGCAGCAGACCAGATAAGGATTAGTCAGGACTGGGCTGAGAACAGGGAGCCCTCAGGAAGGGATCAGCTTTTCAGCGCCAGACCCTGCCAGGAAGCTCAGCCTATCGATTTTAGCCGCCTGTGAATAGATGTCCGCCCAAGGATGGAAGGCAGAATCACGGCGCCTGTTTAGCAAGGCATACAAAGAAAACCACAGTTATTAGTAACAGAAGTGCTGGATAGTTACATGGAAAATGACACAGGATGTATTAATTTTACGTCTTTACCACAGAAGGGTGCCTGTTGTAGAAGAAGCAGGTGGTAAATGATTAACATTTCTTAGTTTTAGCTATTTTGAGCATCCATCTCAGTTTAATAAAGGAGTGAATTTCTTGCAAATAGCAGGCAAATGATTTTGGATCACTCATGCCCTCGGTATTCCCCAGGGGGCTGCCGTTCTGCGAAGCAGCACAAATCCCGACTGTGCTTGCAGTGGAGGCCCTTCGGTGGCGACGGGAAAGACTGATTGTGATTCTGCCCGCGGTTTCACGTCCCGAGGATGCTCTCAACCGCACCCACACAAAGCTTAGGAGCGGGGGGCCTCCCACAGATGGCCTGTCATGGCTGCAAAGGGGGTCCAGCAGGATAGCCATGCCGACTGATCACGTAATGCGCTGCCCGTGCCACATGGCAGTGGGGCCTCACTTGGTAATTGCAGTTGGCTGCTGCAATGGCTGCCCAAGGTTGACATGGATGAAAGAGCCTTCAGCTTTGTCAACCAAGACAAATTTAGGGTATGTTCTGCATTTCAAACTACCAGAGCAAAACTACACAAATATGGAAACGAGTAAGACAATGAAGATCTTGAAGATAAGGAGGATACTGACGCAGAGAAAAAGCCCTCAGTCTAAACGACAAGGTCTTCTGGTCACATTGTTCATTCATTATTTTTGGTCTTGCTATTAATTTCACATCTGGATCATTGTTGTCATGTGACTAGTGTGAACCTATAGAGTGAAAACGGTTTCCTGAGCTGGCTCTGATCCCTTGAATGCTGATAGGTGTTCAAATGACCCTATTTATAAAACGGCGTGCTTCAGTCACATGACTCAGTAAGACCCAGGGCCTGAACACTGCTAGTCATTGCTTGCAAAGCCACGCTGACGTGAACCAGGGCTCGAGCTGAGTCTCCGTCAGGAACACCCCTAAAATAGACGACATTCCTGGCTGCCAGCACACACAGCTATGTAGCTGAGGAGGGCGAACGGACGGTGGTGGGGGGATAAATCAGGCTGCAACTGAAAATGGCCACAGAAGGATTTCTCCATAATGATCCTTTGTCTTTATATGACCACAATATAACGTGTGTATGCAGATACAGGGTGCACCCAAGACAGAGTTTGGTGCTAAACCACACAGCTTCTCAGATCTTCTATGCATTGAAATGTACTGGACCTCAGGAACCTCTGGCTTGACCGTTACATAAGATATCCGAGGGAGGGCCCAGGCAAGCCGACACAGCCTCGACTGGGAGCGAGCAGACCCGACACGTCTGCTCATTGCGTATCTTGTGTCAATTTCGGTTTTTATGAGAAGGGACACTTGAGAAATACAGTATAAAAAAAAGTCCAACAGGAACCAGGATGTCACTCCAGCTGAGTGATGGTGGTGGAGGCCTTCTTGCCATCCTGAACCTGCTGGGAATGCTGGAAGCTGTGAGCGGGAGCTGTCTCTCTGCTCTCTGAACGTCCAGTCCCTCTATCGGCGGGATTGGGGGGGGGGGGTTCTTCCTGATCCCCCTGACATGTGTTGCTCTGGCTTCCCCCTCCGTCGAAAGCCCCTCCCTTGGTTCCCCACAGCCACCACTGACGAGTAAATGGTTTAATTAGTCCTCATCGACTATTACTTCTCCCTACACCCCGTCTCGCTTGCTATTGCCGGTCGCTGCCTATTCTTTGTGGATTAGCCCCCTTCTTGTGTAGCCTAACTAAGCATTGTTCTGGGGGGGGGGGACAGGCTGCCCCAGCTAGCACTTCTATCGCTCTGCACAAAGGCCCCCCAGGGCCAATGTGAGACCTCGACGGGCTGCCTCCCAGCCCCTTCAAAGTCCCTCTCATCAGCCTGCATCACTTTTTACTCCCTCAATAATTTCATTTCAGGACCCTCCACCACCATCACCAACACACGACCCTTGCAGCCCCCTGCCACCCCCCTCCCCCCATAGCGCCCCATGGGCTCGAAGCCCTCGATTATGCTGCGGAGGTCGATAATGACTTTGGGGGCTGGAGCCAGCGGTGGCCCACTGGGCCGGGTGCCTGATTCCTCCCACTCCAGCTCCTGGAGCTGCTGGACACCCAGTCTGGCAGCGCTTTCATCTGGCAGTGCCGCTAACGATCCGCTCTTAATGAGCGGCACTGAGTCATGGTGAGCCGCTCACCATTGTCTGCGTGCTCCCGAGTCCCGGCTCAGAGGGGCCTCTCCTGACCAGTGATGTTTTTTCGTGTCACGGGATATCTGACGGCCAGCCCTCCCTGTCCGGCCTTGAATACGCACGCTTGGTTAAGGACGGCTAATGGACAACTGATGACCAAAATTCCCCAACGCTGTGGGGAGACTGGAGGCTTTGTGATTCTCCGCCTCCTTCAATCCGCATTAACATCCAATAATGTTTTCCAGAGGGTGGGGGGATGGTTTCAGGCAGTGACGGATTATTCCAATCAATAAAACGCACTGGCTTGGCATTTTTTAAATGAATGGAAATTCTACAGCGCGGAAAGACAGATCTGACGGCAAGAGAGGCGCCAGATTGTGATATCACGTGTAACGACCTCGATTCTAGTATTTCTCCTTAATCTGTCGTTTGAAGGGCTCACCTCTTTCTATGAAGCACAACAGCTTAATGAGCTAACCGTAAGTGGCTCTCTGTGCCTGATGGTACACTCCCAACCCCCCTAAGCTGCACAAATACTGTTATTTTTTAAAGAATGTGCAAGAAGTCAATACTCCACAGAAGAAGGCTGGAGGAGAGTGAGAGGTTTGCGCAGCTGGCCTGTGGGCGTGGTGCGCCTGGCCCTTTAAATGGGGCCCAGGGGAGGGGGCACCATCTTCCCTCACTGATGACGCTCCTAGGATTCACGTGAAGCAGATTTTATTTTTTTTTACTTTAGCTTGTCTAATTTCTGGGGCTCGCGCAGAAGTGGTTCCTTACAATTCTTTTGATTATTTTTACCTTCGCTGGCTCCCAGAGCCAGAGAGATGTAAGAGTTTCCTTGAAGTCAAAGCAAAAGTGGACACAGAAAATGGTTTGAAAAGAAACTCCATAAAAGACCATGAATACCTCTTTGATAACATTTATGCACGCAAATAAGAGTGTCACAGAATGCCAGTAGCTTAATAAAGGACATATTTATGCATACATTAGCAATATGCGTTATGATTCTGATAAGGCACGTGTATAAGTTAATTTTAGGGAGCGAGTGATTGGGAATCTGGGGATATGATTCCCCTCTAGCTGCAGTAAAAGTGTCAATTTCCTGTTGAAGCCACGCCTACTATCCCCCCCCCCCCCCTGCACCCCTTGTGGTCTCAAACAAAATGGCCTTCTTTGGGCCTGCTTTGTTTATGCTATTTGGGTTGGGCATTCTCCTGATTCCAGATCCCCTCCAGCCAAAAAATTCACCTCAGTCTGTAACTCTGCCCCTGGGAGCCGTGGAAACATGTTGTATGGGGACGGGAGGCAGGATATGATGCATGAAGCAATAAGTCTGGTGTCAGGGGTTGAATGGAACTTGCCATGTTTTAAACGGGCCAGGTTCGCTTATAGGAATGGAATTCGGGTCACGGTTATGGGGTCATTTGGCTGAGGGTACACAGCTTAGGCCTGTCTCGCCCTCACCTTTCTTCATTATCGACACACTCCGTATGTGTGGCAAGTTCAAATATACCTCTCCAGCTTCCGTTCATCCAGTTCGGAGCTGCAGTTTTCAAGCACGTGTTAATTTTCTGTGTGAGGAATTGTGTCCTTTTCTCAACCGTAGACATCTTGGCCTACTTAACTGTAGCGAGTCGGTCTAAGTTTCCCGACTCCCACAGTGCCTTGCTCTATATCTGACTAAAAATGGCAGGGAAGAGGCCCCAGCTCTGTCCCCAGATCATTCGATGGCCTTGCTCTACCGCCCTCCTCTCAGCTTCTGTTTAATAAAAGCAGGAAAAGCTTCTCATCAACAGGAGCAGAGTATTAAATACAGCCCTTCATCCTGGAGCTCTGCTCCATGTCAGTGTCTGGCTGTTGGCCACGCCCCCTCCAGGACCAAAGGGCAGGACGAGTCCAGGGGCAGTTAAGGTGGCGTACAGTGTGCGTCATCTTGAAGCTCTCGTTCATGAGTAGGGCTGGTACAAGCAAAGGGGGTATAAGGAGGGGCCCAACTCTCTCCAAAAAGCTGACCATCTACACACACCGCGTCCGGTACTCCCAGCTCACAGGCTGATACCAGCGGGAGTTTACAATACATCTGTACATTGCTAGCTGGATTCTTATTCTTATATATAGTGTATTTACACTCACACACGCACGCACAGTTAATATAGTCATATCACTATCTCCATTCATCTCTAGGAGTATAACCCTAATCCTAACTATGACAACCTCAACCCTACCCAGCCCTAACCTTAAGCATAAGTAAATAAACAACATGAGACTTTTGGCATTTGGCATTTTTAACTTATCACTCAGCGTTAATAAAAATGCTTATGAATAATATTATTAAATTAATTAAGGAAATTAATCCTAATTAGCGCTGTTTAATTAGTCTATTTCCATTTGGATGCTGTCTTTAAATATCCCCTTAGATGTCTGCAAAATATATTTGCATTGTAATTACAATGAAATGTGAATTTAGATTGGTAACATGCACCAGGGAAAGTGAAATTTATGCCGAACTAGGCGACGTTCCAAAACAAAGAGCAGACAGACACGAAATTAGGGCAGCTCGAGAAAGGAAAACCATCTGTTAAAAGCATCATTCTATTACAACGAGCCAGTCAACCTCGCAAGCTATGTAATCAGCCGAGGCTGTCTGGTTGCTTAATGAATTTCACAAAAGGAAATAATTCAGTTAGCCGAGTACATATCTCCTTTGCTGTTATTTATGAACGCACTCGAACTCACTCACCGCTACGAAAACTGCACATTTTCTCTCACGCACAAAGCACAAGCAGACTGTGCACTCACACCGGAGCACATAGTTCACACTCTCGCTGGGCAGAGGCGTGAGTTTTTTATATATTTCAGTCCATCTTCTGACAGAAACGCGTCCATGATAAGGGGTCTCCTCTGGGCTACTCTATATGTACGTGTGCTTGTGTGTAGGTGGATGTCAGGATGCTCTGTCATGCGTGTGACTGTGTGCTTGGCCTGACTGTGTGAGCATGTATGTCACACCGTGTGTGTGTGTGTATGTGTGTGTGGGTCATGCATATATTACATTGTACCAAATACAATGACATAAAAAACTTGCTATTTTGACCACGTTTTCAATTCCCACAAGGGGAAACTCAATTTTATACAAACAGACCTCAATCAAAAACCTAAAGTCTTGGTCTGGTTCCTTATGGTTAAGGTTAGGGCTGGGGTTAAATGTGCATTTATGTTAACCTGATACTGATTCAACGACAGGCTTCAAATACTTGCTTGGCTACACAAGGAGGTTCATCACATTTTTCTTTTTAATTTTGTTCATTTACGTCTAATTTCCTTGCAGTGAAAACAAGTCCTGCCACAAAAAATATTTACAATTTGCCTTCCCACCGAACAAATAATGCTCTCTCATGCTCTGTTACTCTCTGCAGTGGGAAAACGGGTCTCTATCTCGGTTTGTTCTTGTTCGTCCGTTTATCAGTTTTCCAGTGACACAGCTACAGAGAATTCAAAGATACAATTAAATGCTTTGTTTTGCTTTGAAATTAATATGGATAAAATGAAAGCAAATGTTCACATTTGATGCGATAGACTCCAAGGAAAGTTTTGCCATTGTTGTAGATAATGAAATGTGGAATCTACCAAAATTAGCATTGCTTTTTGACGCAATAGCTTGATCTAAAATAATTACTGTAAAAAACCCAAACACTTAATTATTCACATTCAATGGCATCCTGAAGCATTTGCATTTCATCCTTTTGGACAAAAAATACACAGAATTGTGCCTTAAGGCTTCTCGTTGGGGGGGGGGGGGGTGCAGGTGCTTTGATATATGCCCCCATCTCTGCTTCCTGAACAGTGCTGGCAAAATCAATACAAATGTAAACCCAGGAATCGATATTGCATATTGACTCTGTCCTCATCTCTTCATAGACTGGATCTCCAAGAGCCTATGTTAATTAAGAGCAGTCCTAACATAGCACTTAAGCACACAATCAATGAGCTTCTGCATTTTTACTTAGCTCTAGTGGATTTCTAAGGTATTAAACTCTCAAGATAAAAATAAACCTCTAATAAAGGCAAACAGATATTAAGCTAAGAGAAAACTGAGCGAGATTTTATTATAGATTTAGGTGAATTAGCTAAATACGATAGAGATATTTCATTATTTGCCACTATAAATGTACCTTCACACTCACATTCACATTCATGTTGCCTGGATACAGCGTTTGCTGATGGGTTTTCACAGTCATCAACAGCATGTTAGGAGAAGTCTCTGTGCTACTACTGACAGTCAATCACTAAGATATGCAAATCGTTTGTGAACATTTATTCAGTGAATTTCAGGAATTCGGTGAGTATATGTATAGTATACATGTGGTATACATGGTATACATATGAAGTAGCATAAATGCGCTTTGCCAGGAGTCTAGGGCCTTCTGAAAGGGCTCATGGGTAATGTGAATTTAAAGTTTTTTCCTGTCACTGGTTACATTCTGGAGTGCAGAAACAAAAGAAGCATAGAGACAGGAAGAGAAACTAATAACTGCAGAAATGGGAGAGATAAAAATCTACCACTGCCTATGGCTTAAGCTCCAGCCACAGACACCGTCACACAGAGTGTGTATACAAACGTATTCTCATATATACAGACAGGGTCACACAGAGAGTACACACACACACTCTCATACACACAAACACCATCACACAGAGAGTACACACACACACCCTCATACACACAGACACCGTCACACAGAGTGTACACCATCACACAGAGAGTACACACAGACACCGTCACACAGAGAGTATACACATACAGTCGTACACACAGAAACCGTCACACAAAGAGAATACACACATATACACAGAACACAGGTTTGTATTCATACCTTTGAGCTTATGATCACATCCTAGCTGATACTGCATAGTTTATGCAATGTGAGTTTGCCAGAACATTTGCATCATCAGAATTGTCTGGAGCTTGGTTGCCACCTCTCACGCATCTGGCTTGACACTCACACAGACAAAGATTCATTTGGGCATAACCCTAATCCCAAAATTGACAACCGTAATCCACACCCAGCTCTCACCTTAACCATTAGGAACCAAACAACATACAATACGTTTTAGTTCTTTGATTGCAGTCACAGATGTTAATAAAAACCTTGTAGGGAGAGAAAAAAATGGTCCAAATAGATCAAAATATCACATTTGGTCCCCAAAATGTAATATATGCATAGGACACACACGCGCCTCCACACGTACATGTTCACACGCATGACTCACAGTGTAACATACATACTCACACAGTCACACGCATGAAAGCGCATCCTCACATCCACCTACACACAAGCATACATCCGTGTGCTTATAGATGAGCCCAGAGGAAGAGACCCCTTATCATGGATTGAAATATATATAAAAAAATGCCTCTGCCTGGCGTGAGTGTGCATTCATAAATGACCTGGCAAACAGGGCACTGATAATCACGGTGGCTTGAGGAGACCATGGTGCTGAGCTCCAAAGACAGCACTCTATTAAGCCAGAGGAGCCCAGGATTTCATAAATGATGTCCCAAAAATCACCAAGGAATGTCAAGCTCTTATAAATGCACCTGTGTACTGTTGGATTCGCCTCCCTCAGAATTACAGAATCAATAATATTGATTAAAAAGACAATATAGTATTGCCTCTAGGTTTAATCTTATGCTTGGCTGGACTTATCATATATATAAGCACGAGAGAACACTATTTGTTCACTGGGAAGGCAAATTGTAAATATTTAAAAATTTGTCAATTTTTTGTGGCAGGACTAGTTAACCCTTACACCCTCAGCATTCCCATTGCAGTGCATGTATCATTGTGCCTATTCCCGCTCGGACACCCTCAGCATTCCCACTACAGTGTGCGTATCATTGTGCCTATTCCCGCTCGGACACCCTCAGCATTCCCATTGCAGTGCATGTATCATTGTGCCTATTCCCGCTCGGACACCCTCAGCATTCCCACTAC
>JAODKL010000027.1:4464963-4497489 GCA_026780765.1 Petrocephalus schoutedeni | reverse complement strand
CCCACGGAGAGCAGATCGCTATTCGCTTCCCGCGACTCATGAGTCCTCGGTCGATAGTGATACAGAGTGTGAGATGAGATAGCACCCCCCCACCCCTAAATTAGATTCTCACAGGTTGGATATTTTGCACTGATTTTTGTCTTTGTTTTCTGAATACTATAATGGAACAAAAGCGCGATGTGACGCCTTCGTGGGCGGCCCGCTCCAGCCCGGTCCAGCCCGGCCCGGATGCATCTCGGCTCATGGCGAGTCGTCAGCTTCAGGCTTGAACCTTTGAATCTGAACGTTGGATGCTGCAATCATAGTTTTTTAAAAAGAGAAAAAAAGAAAAATGTTTGCACTTAATAGTTTGTTTAGAAGAGAATGGCTTTACAATTTTTGGGGTGTGCAAGGACTCCCAGACAGTTATAAGGTGGAGAAAATATTAAATGATTAAAACCTTTGTATCTATTGAGCATTTATTTTAATATTGTTTCAGATTAAAATCTGCTCTGTATTATATGTATAATATTGTAATTCAGTGATTGATGGGGCAAAACAAATGATCATTACACTAGTGGAATTTGTCTTCATTAAAGGAAAATAGTGATATTTCTAATGCAGAATAATATACATATTAATATTAAAGAGATCTTGAATATACAGGTTTTGTTTCTTTTCTGTTGTACAAATAGATCATTCAGATGTATTTTTCTTAATTAAATGTTTGCTATAGGAGATCCCTTTATATGAGAAGCTCTAATCCTCACGCAGCTGAAATGTTCCAGATTGATCAGATGTACGTCGCTGGGGCCGGGAAACGGTGAGAGGCCTGCATTTCGAAGCTCAGGAAGTCCAAGGCAGGCCGAGATGATCCAGGCGTTCTTCTTTCGCTTAACATCAGCAATGCTGTTCTATGTAACGTGAGGTAGCATTCAGTAAGAGCCCCGAGATCCCGGGTTCTGCTTCAGCAGCGCTGTCCGTGTGACACTATTAAAACCTTTTAATGTACCTTGTCTTGTGACTTCTGCTGTTTGTCGGTGATGTCAAAGTGAGACGCTTGGATGGAGGCTGGGCTGAGTGCTGGAACGGAAGGTGTGTTTGTGATGTCATCCCCACCCCCTTAAAAAAATTTGGACACATTTTTTTTTGGTGGTGTGGCCAACAGGGGAGTTGATCCTACGATCGCTGTGTATTCCAGTGCCCCAGTGCAGTGACGGGGACACTGTGCTGTGATATTGGTGCTGTCCTTCAAATGAGACATAAAGCTGAGGTCCTGACTCTGAGGTGATTAAAGATCCCTGGGCATCTTTTGAAGAGTCGGGGTGGTACCCTGATACCCTGGCTAAAATCACCCACTGTGGCCCTTTCACATCTGGCCTCCTAATCATCCCTGATATCTAACTGGTGAATTCTCTCCTGGCCCTTCACCACCTTACCGATTGTGTGTTGATCATACTGGTGCAGAAAGGCTGCCTTTGCATCATCTAGCTGGGTGCTACACAGTGGTGGTGGTTGAAGTGATTCCCCATTGGTTCTGTAAAGTGCTTTGGGCGTCTTGAAAAGTGCCATATAAATGTAAATGTAACGTTCATTCAAAACTTGCTGAGGCTTTATTCAGTGTTGAAGCAGTCAATTGACTTGGATTTGTCCTCAGCATTTTCATGGGCCAACTAAGACATGGATCGTTAAATCTCAGAGCTGCCTACATTTGGTGGTCAAGGCTCCTGGTACCGTCCTTGACAGCTGTATGTCTGGTGGAGAGGTCTGCATTTCGTGGATCTGCCCACCTTCGCTTCAAAATTAGTTCCGTGCTCTGTGGCTGAACTTCCGCTGTGCCTTCATCAGGTCTCAGATGAATTTGAGTAAGGTCCTCTCTGGTATCTAAGCTGTGAACCTGCTCTTCAGAGCCCGGGAGCTACTGCCTTTATGCTCTTATTCATCTCCTGTCAGTTCCTTCTCTAACTCACGCTGGGGAGAAAAGCCTTTATCTTAAAAACATTCGTTTTCTGTGTGTGTGTGTGTGTGTGTGTGTGTGTGTGTGTGTGTTTGTTTTAACCAAGTGATCACCTATTTGATGTATAATATAATAGACAGGTATGTATTAGACAAACACTATTGGCCTGACACAATCCAATTCATTCATTATTAATGTTAATAGTTCGGCGTGTGCTCGTAGTGCCACTGTAATCCCCTGTGAACTGTGGTATTCATAGCAATCTGAATTTATGAGCTACTGAGTTGTCTGGTCAAAGGTTGAGAGGTCAAGCCGTGTTGGTTGTTGTTCTACAAATGTCAGATTTCATTTATTAGTCGCCGTGCCTGTGTAAGCTGCTATTCCAGCCATGTTTATCGACACTTCCTCTCTCAAAATGGTTCCGTTTAAATGTTAAGGGGCCCTGAGAGTCTTCATAGCTGTGTGTGCGTCTCACAATGCTGACAGTGCTAATCAAAGTATGTATAAAGTATGTTTTGGGAATGTGCTTGAATTTTTCCTGGATCTGATTTCTTCATGTGTAGTCATTATTTTACCGTCTTTGTAAGGGCTTTTTAATGCACACGATGATTGGATTCTGTTAAATCAATCACCATGGTTAACGTGCAGCCTTTAAAAGGCTTTTCCTGCCATTTGAAATGAATGATTATAATTCTGCACGACTGCTTGCTTAGATAGTGGTGAGATGAAAACGTCAAGCAGAAGAACTTCCTGGATGAAAGGCCCCCATGAGGAAACAGGCTGGGTAGCAGTCTGCTCCATATCCTCAGACAGACATCCTAGCAGGACTGACTGTTCTGAATGTCTCACCATTTACATGCTACTTCCTAGGCTGCGTAACTTGCCCCTTTTGAATGCTTTCATCTCTAATTTGTTTTTAGGCTGTTTACACTGTCTGGATACCCATTAAATGTCAGTGCGGCAGAGCTGTCAGATGTAAAGCATAGAGCTTTTAACTGGACGCGTTTATAATCCAGACCAAAGTAAATAGGGACACAACATGTGCCAACCCCCTCCTAAAATGAAAAGAACTGCTGTAACCAATTATAAATGAGCTTGCTATGGTGGTGAGATTAAAGCATAATTGTGTTAAACATTTGACAATATTATTGTTAAAACACTCCACACTTCCATTCTCTTTGGCAAAATAACTACAGGAGGCTCATAAGTTAACAACATACTTATTTGTATTACAAAGCACAGAGAAGTGGTTCTTTTTCTTTGTTAGGCTTGTGACTCATAGCCAAGTGGACTTGTGGCAGTTCCTTTCCCCAAAATGTAGGGGGCACTCTTGTCTTTGAGTCTTTAGCATCTGAACCTTAGCAGCCACTGCGCTTCGGGTCTATGGGAGGCATGAGGCAGGTTTTGAAGTTTCTCCGATGCGTCTCCTCTGTAGGCTGCTGGGAGCAAAGGTCATCACTGAAAACTCCTTATCAAAACGCCAACACGAAGCAAGTTTCGATTTCCCAACATCTATCGAGGAAGCCGGGAATAGTCCACGTTCTGGCTGGTGTCGCGTCACCTTCACACGAGGTGCTCCTGGCTGACCGTTTTGGTCTTCAGACACCTGCTATAGAGACATACGGGCGGTGCCACTTTCACAGGAAGTGGAATCGCCTATATTTACCTTGGACAGGCGCGAGTGGCACTTTTTGGATGTGATGGCTGGTAGAGACCCACGATGGGCGATGGGCAGGACTGGCAGGGTGCTGATGGGGAAGGACGAAATCTTTGGCGTGGGCATCACCCTGTTCAGCTTTGGCAGCTCCACCGGGTACGGTGGCCCGTTCTGCCTGACGAGCGACTCGCCGACATCTCTGCCCAAGAGCTATGGAAAGTGAGAGAGAGGGAGGCAGGATCCCAGGTGCTGTCGCCTTGTGGTTCCCGAGCCTGTAGGTGCTTTGGGTGCGGAGCCAGACGCGTCGCCGTGCTGCGCACAGTCGTTAAATGAACCGCGTAATTGGCGCATATGGCCTCCCGACCCACTTCGCTATAACTCCACTTCACACTCCTGGCTTTGTCTCCTATCCAAGACCCAGCAGCTAGTGCTAATGTACCCCATCGAAACAAGCTCTGAGTCAATTAGATTCTTCAGTCTGTAGTCGGCATTATGAAATTGGGTAGTTTTGGTGCATTATGGTTAGAATGATAGTGAGAGCAAATGTACACAGTGTGTAGGGGTGGGAATAGACAGTCAATGCAGGAATGCTGCTGCCCAGATAGACGATGGCACAGGAACTGAGGTCCTCTCACTGTACGCTCATCACCATAACATAACTGTGTTGGACATCCACACACACTCCTCACATAAGACGCGCCCCCTCTCCCAGCACCCCACTCACCTGCCGCCGTCCTTGCCTGGCAATGCGCCATAGCTGGTCCACGGGGTTGGCCGGCATGCCGTTCTCTCCGCCTTCGGTCCTGACGCCCCTGCGCAGGCTGCCCGCCCTCCTCTCTGCTAGCCTGAGATGCAGGGTGAGGCTTCAGGGCTCGTCAAATGACGTGTTAATGCAGGCCCACGGGGGGTGGGGGGGCCTCTTAGCTTTAGCACGGAGTTTCCTCTCATGCTGTTTATGAGAGCATCAGATGTATCGTTTTATAAACACTTAATATTGTTGCTGGAGCCAGGCATGACAATAGGCACTCCTAGTCCTGTATAGGTATCGGCAAGCCCAGGGGACCGCGTTGAGAGACTCACCGCAGCTCCCGGAAGCAGGGGTGCTGCAGCGTGGCCCCGGAGCTGATGCGCTCCTCGGGGTCATACTCCAGCATGCGGTGCAGCAGCGCCAGGCTGGATGGGGAGCAGTGTGGGATGAGGCGCGACAGGCCGCAGCCCTTCTGCGGGGGGAAGTCGAAGCGCATGGCCCGTGACCTGGTGGCCAGACGGAAGCATGGTGCTGAGCGGCAGGAGCATGGAGTAAACGAGGAGGTGGGGATTGATGGCATGATCGGGGCTTACTGCTTGAATTTATAGAGGAGGTTGGTGTCCGGTGTTCCCAAAATGTCGTGGATCTTGGCAACCTGGTCCAGTTCATTGGTGCCGGGGAACAGGGGGTTGAGGCTGAAGGACACAGAGGGTGTTTCTTAGTACTAAGCACGCGAAGATCGTGCTTGTGGCCTTGGCAAGACCAGTCACGCTAAATTCCCAAGAACAAATTTGGACCGCAATGGATCATGGGATTGATCTCGTTTGGCACAGATGCAACAAATGTATCCTTGACATTTAGGGCGGGGCAAGGACAACATCCAGGGATGTTTTACTGTCCTCTGTACTTCTGTTCTTGAGTATTGCAACTGGTCTGCGGTAAGATGACGTAAAAAGGGTACAGGAGAACACAAGTACAGGCAAGTACGCATATTGAGAAACACCCAGAGTTTGGTCACTGAAATTGTCTGTTTGTACACCATTTGACACCATTCAAGTTATAAAAAAAGACTAATGTGGTAGAAGATCTTAGAGAACAAGATCAGTCGCTATACTCTGCTCATTCCAGCCTCTGCTCGCTCTGTTTCCGGCATCCCTGACGTTCATCAACGCATCACCACTGGCAGGCCGAGCCAAAATGCGCTGCGACGTCCACAGCCCCTACGCCAGACGGCCTTTTCCTAATTGGCAGAAGTCCCCTTAGTTACCACTTCGGTGCAGAGACGGAAGGGCCGCTCTCGCTGGCCTGTTTCCGTGACGATAGGCATTCCTGTCGCTGTTCATCTCTCAGCGACAAACGCTTGCGTCGCTTTGTCTCTCCAAATTTTCTCACCGGGGTCGCCATAGAGACTCAGCGGTAAGTCACGGGGGAATGAAAAAGTTGTACTCTACTGTCACTTCTGCACAGACCCGTCGGGGGAAGGGGACTCTGTTAGAGGTGACCCTTTTATTGGGGCGTATTCTTCATTTGAATTTTCCAACGCCAGTATACAACTTCAATTTGTACTGCCAGAACACAGCATTTATCTGAGGCCAAGGAAGCATTTACACATAAAAATAAAAAAAAATGAAACAATGCCCCCTGCTGGTAGGTTATTAGTCTGTGAGTAGCGCAAAGGTCAGAATTGGCACCTATAGGCCGACCTGTCGATACCTGAGGATCTCGAAGAACACGCATCCGGCGCTCCACACGTCCATCTTGTGTGTGTAGTAGCCGTCGGTGAGCAGGCACTCAGGGGCCCGGTACCAACGCGTGGAGATGTACTCCGTGTGCGGCGGCCTGGAGTACACACTCCTGCAGGAGCCGAAGTCTGCCAGCTTCAGCATGTCCTGCTGGTGGGCCGACAAGCTCTGCTCACTGCATGTCTGGGAGTACATCTCAGGAAGCTCTGACAGTCCTGCTTTGTGCTCCTGGTCAAAATCCTGTTTCAGGCTCCTAACTAGTTCTGTTTTTGGAACAAATCTAGCAACCCCTATTAAATTTGTTAAAACTACACGGCATACAAAAAACTGCTCAACTGTAGCAGTCAGTTATATTTGCACAAAAGCAGGTGGCATTACCTCCCCCTGGGGTCTAGAAGGCAGCCACTGAGGCAAATCATTTCCTCTGGGATCAATAAAGTATTCTGAATCTGAATCTGAATCTGAAAAATTCTTGAAATGTACCTGACACATAGAATGGTCTAATATAGGGTTCCCCAGTTCTGGTCGTGGAGGGCTAGAATGCTCAAAGACCTAATAAACCTGGCAGTTAGCTGATTAAGATAGTTAGTTAGTATCAGGAAAATCTACAAACTGTCCTCGGTTCTAGTCCTCCAGGACTTGACCTGGGGAACCCTGGTCCAAACTTCCAAACTGCTGGGCAATGAAGCTCAGTTATTCTGCTTTATCAAAAGTGCATTAATGTGGGCCCGCAACTTACTCTGATTAGGATGTTCTCTGGTTTGACGTCTCTGTGGAAGATCCCATTTCTATAATGAAAAAAATTGTGAAGACCTTTAAATATTACGATTAGCATAACTGTTTGTTAGACAGCATAGAAATAATTTCTGTTTATGTGTTGATATATGGAATGATCCACAGTGGAGAGCACATTTATTTGCTGTTTTTATTAATTACAGGCAGGTGGCGCTGTGGCTCAGTGGGTGGCACCGTGGCCTCACACCCCCACATGCTGTCATGCGGCTTATCTCCCACGGTCCAAAGACATGCAATTTGGCTAATCAGCGTTTCAAAAGTGCCTGTCATGTCTGCGTGCATGTGTGTGTCCTGTGCTTCCAGTCTGCAGACCCCATGTGACTCAGACCAGAATAAATGTTTGAAAGATAAATTGGGAATAGAAATTTTAGCAGTGTAATAAGCAGAGCTGTTTGCTTTGTGCCTGCTGAGTTTCCGCGGGTAGCTGTGCAGCTCTTCATCCCTGTGGGGGGGGTTCTGCCTGATAATGGTGTCTTGCTGTTTATCCTGCTGTCAAAGTCGAATAAATGTGATTCATTCTGTAGATATTCCTCACAGTTTCTCTGTATTGACGGTGAATCAGGTATTATGTCTAATTTGTGGCAGCCCAACAGCTGTGGAATAGATTAAACAAACCAGAGATAAACAGGGAAAAGATGAGTGATAATCGCCAAAATGAGCAGCCGCCACCTGCCTGATTACCACGGTCTTTCTTCATCATTCAGGGACCCTTGGTGGCTATAGCCTGACCGTTACCATGACGGCGCCTACCTGTGCATGTGATCCAGCGACTTGCATAACTGGTACATGTAGTATTTGACTTTATTCTCAGGTAAAGGATGCTGCCGACCTGCAGTGGAAGCATGGAACAGTATTAGCAAGCGCATCTACCAGAAGGTGGCCGTGGTGAACTTCAGTACAGTCAGACTCATGCAAACCCAGGTCTCATTTGAGCCTCTTGGTGGGCGTGGCCGCCTGACAGCCAGAACTATTGCAGTAAGTTTTCACAGTGATTGTGGACAGGACAGGCTGGGCAGAGGGGGCACTCCCCCCAAATTTCCCTTGTGCTGCTCCTAGAAGTGTTCAACTTATGAGAAAAACAAAGTTCCAGTCTTACTCCAATTCTGATTGGCCTGTTTGATTGTATAAAGCCCAACACTATTAAAAAGCTACACCACATATACTATATAATGCTTTCTCTCTGAGTGAAAGAGAACCAGAAAAAAATCAGTGCTGATAGCCTCCTCCAGGCCTGACACTAATGGAGTTTTACCGGTGGAAAAACGCATGTGAGCAAAAGATGGTGGTTTCTGACTACCGCAGCACGTTGCATCATGACAAATCTTCTCTGAAAAAAATAACGGGGCTCTTAATGGGAGGCCAGAGAAGCGTGCGCTGCAGCGGAAGCTGAAATCCCAGCTGGGGTGCTGCCTTGTGAGAGCGGAAACCAGGAGAAAGCCGGCGGCCCCAGATGACAGAACCAAAGGCTGGCTAATAAGCTCACACAAAGGCTATTCCATCCGTATGGCTCACTTTTATATCACATGCTTTGGGGCATCATGGTCTAATCACATCATTATTTTATATTTAGAGTACCGACCATATTCTCAGCGCTACATTTGTCCTTTTCCCACTGCGTTCTATGAAATTTCACTCAGTAAGGAGGGCTCCAATTTGCTTTTATTAGCAATAATGAATGCCAATTTGCAGGTTATAATGTGTGATGTAATTTTGTATAAAAGCTTTTAAAGGGCAATTTGGTTGACCACATCTGCCTATTCTAGTAAATCAAAACTGAGAAATTTTTAAACAACATGCGGAGTGATTATCTGGTCTGCCTAGGTCAGACTGGCATTTGACTGGATTAAGTGCATCAAAGCTGAAAGTTAGGCGTTAAGAAGGGAAAATACAGGTAAGGTTGCCTTCATCTGCATTTCCGCTAGTCTGCTCTGCTTGTGTGAGCTATTCTCACAATTAAAAAGTCATACTTGTCAGCCTGTTTTGGGGGACATCACATATACTGTATGCCAAACAGAAGAATGACCCAACCACACTAATTACAGCAGCGCTAAGCGTGTGAAAGATTATGAGTGATGAGATGAAATAAAAATAGATGCTGTGGTTGATCACATATACAGGATATCACTGTGCTTTAAAACTAAGGTCTTAGAATAGACCCCCAATCAAACGCTGCAGGTGAGTACCACAGCTTCACCGATTCTGGGGGCTCACAATGGACTAGACCAGGGCTCCATCACAGTGCAGAAGACGATCTTCCACTCAGCTGAACTTTGCTGCCTGCTACACTTGGCACCTCCTACAGGTGAATTTGTTATTTGCAGGTTACCGTATATGATGCTCTGCAGTACTCTACTTGAGGGGGGATGAGGAGGGATGTCACCCCCCCCCCAGGGGAATAGAGACAGTCAAAATCATCCCCCTTCTACTTCTAAAACGGACATCCCCCCTGTTCTATCCCTTGTGCTATTTTATCAATGAATGCATAGGTCTATTGAGTAAAACACAGTGAGCAAGAGGGTATAATAATAATAATGCGCGTGCCAACTTTTTAATTTTTTTTTACCTCAGTTAGCGGCATAGCAGGTGTCGGTGTTGATGTGATTTTAACATCATGGCCAAACGGCATGGACAGCTCGATCTGAGGGACTTCGGATTTAAAAAGGCAAAAAGTAACATTTCAAGTACGGCGGTATTTGCAATATGCGAGTCGCTGGGATTGTTCGAGAGCAACAATGTTTAATTTTCCTATATTAATACGGGAAAATAACGTAGAAAGAAATGATTGCATTTTAACCACAACTAGAAGCTCCCTAGAGGTAAAAAGCATGTCAGCCTTGCTTTCGGCCCTCCTTTTAGATCGTCTTGGCTTCAAAGCCATTGCCTAGCTAATGATCTAAAAGCAAGAGCCCGGAAAATTGACAACAAAAAACATGATTATCTTTGGAAACTTCTATTAGGTTTTATGTAAGTCACTTTTGTCCAAAATAAATATCTCAGTTTGTGCTATATATTTGTGTGATTTGATTCATTTTCAGATTTTGTAAATTGTTTCAATGGTTTCATTCTTTTGTTTTTGCATTTGAATTAAAATGGATTTGACCTGACTTGAGGGAATTCAGATGTTCATTTACAATGTTTTCTGAGGTTTTGAATTACCAAAAGATTTCAAAGTACCATGGGTATGAAGCTGCACTTGAACCAAGTAGGAAAATGTGTCCTCTGCATTTGACCCTAACTATGGAGCATGTGATAGCTATGCCAGCCTGGGGACTGACTCCAATTCTCAGGTGCCTTCGTCAGGATCAATGACAGGAGTATCTGACACGTAACATCCACACCATGCATGCTGTTTTAGGATAGTAGAATATATTAATTATGTTTTTGCTTAAACAACAATAACAATGGTGCACAGTTGGTCTCCCACCATGTGCATCAGCACAAAATATGTCTGATAAGCGATCACCATCCCCCCTGATTTGTTTTTACAACTCGACTACTGATGCTATGTTTCTGAAATTAAAGTTCCCATCATAACCAGTTACTTAAGGGAAGCGTTTGGCTTGGCAGTGTGGTAACCGGCACAGCGAAAGCCACACACTCACCCCACGCTAGTGCTCAGAACAGCAAAGTCTGACACAGAATGTGTAACTAAATGGGATCCCAAATAAGAGGGAAAACTTGTAGATCATTATTACAGGGAAATTCCACCTCTGAGTGTCTCTATGTGAATCTATGTAAAGCAAAAAGTCAGTGGCATTTGTCCAAAATGGTTGGAGGTTTTTTGTGATATTTAGAAAAGCAGGTGCCTCTGCACCTTTCTGGTTTTTATCCATATTCCCCACGATATCTTACACTATGAGATGGCCAGGATGGCGTCTAGATGATTGTTGAATAACTGCCGGGAATCACATGACGCTGTCAACAGCTGGTTGAAAACCACAAGTTAGGACAATGAATAGACAGAATGATTATTATTTATTTTTAAAAAGTATGTGGTGTACATTCTAACTGCAGCAACAAAAGACCGAATTTCCCCTTGGAATCTTTACATTTATGTATGTGTGTATGAATCTGAATATCGCTGGTGAAATACTGACCTTGTATTAATTCATAGATGTTCATTTCCATTAACTCGCATATCAAGGAGAGGGTACCCGTTTCTTTGTCACTAACAAATACAAATACATAAATATCCAGTTTAAGTTGCTATTTCAAAATATGATGGGCAAAACTTTTTTGTAAGAGGACTTAATTACACAAGGCACGGTACTCACAAGATGACTTCGTGCAACTGGATGATGTTAGGATGGGGATTCAGTCTCTTCATAGCTTGGATTTCCCTTAGATTGTTTGCCTGCTCCAAACTGACAAAAACCCTCATTTAAGGACTGTCCCTTCCTCTGCCAAAACTCAGCCGCAGCTTTTAACATTTATATCCCAGGATTCCAGCATCAGGTCAGGCGCGAATTGAAGCTATTGTAGCTTAAATTTATGTGTAGTATTTATGGAATGATGCTTCTGAAATCCAACACAAGTGCGCTGAATGTAAAGTATAATAGGTGCTCAGCGCACGCGTGTTTACATGCCGACTCGTCCTCAAGGTCAGTATCGGGTCACAATGTCATGCGTCGGAAATGTCATGAAGCAATACACCGACTTTTGCATGTTCACACATACCAAGGCGCTGACACGCAAGGCGCCAAGTTACAAGACAGAAAGGGGAGATCGCTTACGACTATAAAGCCTTAAATGCAAAAATGCTACCTGTCGACGGACTGCTTCATCGTTTTGCAGGCGTAGTATTTGCCATCTCTTAGACTCTGCGTTTTCACCACCTCGGAAAATGTTCCTTCTCCAATTTTTTTGATTATCCTGTAATCTAAACGGGGAGATAATTACTCGTATCATACCCCGGAATAAAGGCAAATAATCGCAGGAGCGAAAATGCGATGGCCCAGAAAGCCAACGTGGCCCCACACCTACGCCACAAAGACAAATGTGGCACGTTGAAAAGAGCTGTATATTATAAAGGAATCACTTGACTAATAATTATATGAACAAAATATTAACTCGCTGCAACATAAATCGCAAATATAGACATGCATCTTAAGGACTCACAGACATCTTGCCAAAAGTAAACAGCAAGTTAGGTAAAAACCTGCAACGATAGATGGATGCCGCTTCCAAAATAATTTTGGGTAATAATAAGTAAGCACTAAGCTAAAAATTGCCCTTAAATGCAACCTTTAGTTAACACGGGCGTATGAACTTACATTCCATTCCGCTGGAAATTCAAACGCCTTGCGTGTATTCAGATTACCCATAATAGGGGGAACTGAATAAGCCATGAGCTCTGCATGCCTAAAGCGAGTTGAAAAACTGAGAAATAAAGCCAGTATGTGATCAGCCCGAAAAACTCGCCATGTTAGCCCGATCTCCTTGGCGACCAGGCACGCCTCCCCGGCCCGGGTCGCGCTGTAACACGACCCGCTCCGTCCTGCGCGCAACCTACACGCGGCTCCGCACATCCCCAGTTAAACACACTCACCAGCAATGCGGAGAAGTGCTCACCCTAAAACATGCCTCCTTGGGCTGTGCAGTGAGAAGCCTAAGAAGGTGCCTAAGAATCAGATTAGGAAAACGTTTGAATTTCTATCTGAAAGAATAATTCTGTCTTTCCATAAAATCTATAGGCTATGTGTGCGACTGCTCATTATCTAATGAATAATAGAAATGACACAACAGCAATATACACGCAAAGCATATATATAAATATATACATATATATATTTTTTATTTTATTTTTTTTTGGGGGGGGGGTTGTATAAACTGTATGTAGCTGAATGCATTGCATGAGACATATATTTCCCGTGACCAATATAAGCGGTCGGAAGATGGATATATTCAGTGACTACAGAACTACAGATAGATATATTTAGTGACTACAGGCAATAATGGTGGGACTTTGAAAAGTAGTGAATTGTACATGGCGATGAATCAGTTTTTTGTTTGACTGTCACTGGATGAAAAGTCTGTTTAGACTAACGGGATTGGATTGACTGTCATGTATGCTACAAATTATGCTCGAATTTTGTATTCTCTGTTAATATAACCATCGTGTTAGCCCCTGTGTACAGGGCATCACCAAAGCAACGATTAAAAACGGAGACCAGGGAAGACCGCTTGCTATGGACTCACTCGCGCCCTCTACAGAATATTAAGGGTCATAACTACGCAATGTAATGCAAAGGCAATTCTGTACCGTTAGGGGGGGCAATTTCCCACGTATCTGCACAGAGATTTTGGCATTGTAGCGATACAGATTACTTTATAAGAATACCTATTTGGCTAATTAAAAATACCATATAAACTACCGCAGGAATTGTAATTATGCAACACAGAATTCCACAAATCGAAGATCAATACGAAACAAATTTTCTCAATAATAGAATAATTGCATAATCCAGAATATTTACACTTAATTTATATTTCGTGTGATTTTTCTATTGGAAATTATTTCCTCTAGATTTCTCACATCCTACTGTATTCAGCTGAACTATACGTTTTCAGAAAAAGAAATTGTAAAAGACTGAGTTTCACTGTATTACTCAGGCTGCACTACAGCGTCTATTCACGGGCGCAATCCCGCTACTGAGCGGCACGGGGGCTTTGACCTGCTCCGTCTCCGACCTGGGCCGGTTCACCCCTCCTTAGGCGACCTGGTGGTCCCGGGCTCCCCCAGGAGCACCATATCGATACCGAACTTAGCGAGGACACCCGATCGACATAGTCCGCTGCAGCCCAGAACCCCTGAGCTCAAGCAATCCGCCAGCCTCAGCCTCCCAGTAGCTTGGATAACAGACGCACGCCACCGCGCCCGGCGGAAGCAAAGCCGGCAGAGAAAATATTTAAGACTCCTGCATGACGTTATGGTCAAGCTCGCCATCTTGTGGCCTAAACCAGAAATAGCATTGAACCGACGATCTGTATTTCTGGGCGCTCATGAACGTTATGTGTGACAGCAAAATACATCTACAAAAGTATTAATTATTCAAAATGAATATTTTAATTACTATAGACGTTGATCAAGCACCGTATTATATGATGTTGAATTAGTTGGTATTTTAATAGGTGGGCACGTCGAAAGGTCATTTCTGATGGTCAGGCAACGACTATGAATAACAGATATTTATGATTTAATGCCTGTTTCATTTCTGTTCATTTCCTATGCTTGTTTATACAGGGTGGGCCATGTACTTGGCATGGGCGTCAGATGCATTTTAAATGTGGGGGGGGACACACTGGCGGGGTGAACTAATATTTTATGTTAAATGTGGGGGGGTCCAAATGAATAATTATGAAATGTGAGGAGGACACGTCACCCCCAGATTTAATGGCGGCGACTCCCATGGTACTTGGGAACAAACCCACCACCTAAAAGTTGTATTCTGAGTCTGGTTCGGGAATGGCATCAAAACGGTTCTGTCGCAAACATGAACAAACCGGAAACATCACAGATGCTATCCACAGCATCACTGCTGAAGAGTTTGCATATTATCTGCATGTTTGCTGCTTGTGTGAGTTGTCCAGTTTGCTCTGATGTTCAAAAACATGTACAAGTATGAGATTGTCACGTAAAAATCTTACTGCTTGAAATTTATTCTTGAAATCTGTATGAATCTTTGACTCTTGTACCAAAACTGTTGCCCAGTGTTGCACTTGCACAGAAATCGAACGTCAGAAATTTAATCCACATATTACAGCAGCCCTGCCCAGGTCTCCATGGCAACCTCCATGGGTCAGTGTCTGTCTGTGATTCTTGTTGTTTTGCCCAGTGCACTCTGACATATCGCATTGCTTGGCTGAGCCATCGCTCCTGTCATCCACTCACCCACATGTGAAATGCTTTCCTGTGCTAATTGTCTCCCCCAAGCTCCATCCCAGCAATGGAATTTCGAGACAAACTCTTTGTATTTCTGTTGTAGAGTTTCTTGAGGACATCACCAACATAATTCTCACTCTGGGGTATGGACCATTTTTTATCAAATAATGCTACATTCCAGTCAGGTAAGGTTAGGTTGAGGAGTATGCACTGGTACGGTACATTGCCACGTCTACCACATGACGGAACGTCTCTGGAACCCGGTTGGCAATCCCCAGGCTGGCATGTGGTCCACTCCCACCCTCTGGAAGTGCCCCTCTATTTGCTGCAGCCAAGTGTTATATGGGTGTTTCCTTGGCCTGGTCCAGTTGCTTGGGTCCTCAGAAATGCTGGAAAATAAGCTGGATCACCCTCGAGGAAACACGTCACATAGCCGTAGTGCTGTAACTGACGCTCCCTCACAATGCAGGTAATATGTCTCATTTGGGACTCCCTGAGCAACTTCTCATTCGACACAAAGTCAAACCAGTGGTACCCAAGGATTTTCTGACACTTTCTGAAAGAGACACAGTACCAAAGGACTTCGTCTCAGGTCACTGCATAGATACATACATGTCTCATTGCCATACAGCAAGACATCAAGCACCAGGACTCTAAAGACTCTGACCTTTGTCTTCCTACAAAGACATTGGGAGTGCCACACACCCATTTCCAGTGACCTCACACCAAAACCTGACTTCATCGGAAGACTTTCTATCATGTACTTGAACAATTCGAGGCGGTCGACATTCACTTCGCAGACAGACAAACTGCTGATGGCTGTGCGCAAGATGTTTCTAATAAAATTAGAAAATTAGAAAATTAGTAGATATGTAGCTTTTATCCAAAGTGAAGTGTGAAAGCAGAGTCAGCCAGTCCCTGGAACAATCGGAGTTTGGACACAAATGCTCAAATCACTTTCCCGAACCTGGGGTTTAAACCAACTTCTGGACCAGCATCCCAAAGGCCTTTTCAGGCTTCTCTTTCCCCTGTGCACTTCCGTGCTCTTTCAGCCTGCCGATGGTCATATGTGCATTATGTTAATGTAATGTGGGCAAACCACAATAAGTGAATTTTATGGGCAAGATTTCAAAATGCTGGAATAGTGTTGCTTTTTAAAACACCATATATAGTTACCTTGGTATAATGCTTGGACAGTATGAAAAACTAGATATGTGGGTAACTCCCACCCTCGTCAAACATCAGCGCACTGAAACTACAACAACAACTATTCTTCCTCTACTCTTTTATTATTGACTACTAATCTGTCAAAGTTGGTGCTGCCACCTACTGGAAATACCTAGTAAATTATCTTGTGCGTGTGCTCTCACCATGTGCGGATGTGCACAGATTCCTCATGGCAAAAAATCTGGGCTATCGACCGCAGCCTTCCGCAGCCAACTCCTGATGACAAAATGTGTCACTTCCTCCCATGTACGAAAGCGCAGTCAGAAAATTGAAGTATCAATTGACCTTGACTGTGAAGATGAGCCCAGATCACTTGCAGAGACCACACCCCCTAGCCTGATCTAACTCACCAGAATATTCACAGATGCTTCCTTTTACTCCTGATTAGTGGTAGCATAGAACTGGGTGAACTGGTTTTATGAGTGCAAGGTTTCATCTCATTATGCTAGACTGCCGAGCGTTTCTCCGCCCGATTTCTCCCTGGTCACATGAATTTCTTCTTATTTCAACGCCCGGTTTCTATTTGCATGCTAGACGTTTTCCACTTCCATGGGCTTACATCCAAGAAGCACATGGCTCCTGTTGCCCTCCAGCTGGGACTGTTCCACCGAGATCGGAACCGGTTATTCCTGAAGTCCTTGCACGATCCTGTATACTCTAGTATCTCTGGCTGGTCTGCCACAACCCCCCAATCTTCCTGGAGGACGGGGGAGCTCGTGTCATGGAGTACTGCCTGCTTTTCATCCTGTCTGCAATTGCCCGTACTTAGCAACTCTGTTGAAAGTCCAAACTCTGATCAGAATGTGACAGTCTCACAGAGTCACATAGTCCAGCATGTCTGCCATAGACGACTGGTTTGGGAGGAGCTGGAAGGTGCGGGAAGCAGCTCTTGTCCTGCCTCATCCCTATCTCAAGATCCTCACAATCCAGGAGGCCACCATTTACATGCAAATTCACTCACAGCACCTGCACACAGTAGCTTGAGGGGAGGGTCCTTTGGGGTATAAAGGGGAACAAAGGACTGTCCTTAATTTGTATCTGAATTGCTTTTCAGTACTTGGTGTGTTTCTACACTATATTAAATTACATTATTTTTGCTGTTCAATAAACCTTCGTTTTGCAGAAGCGAGACTCTGCGAGATTCCTTACATCTTGCTGGCTCGCCAGCCAGGGGATGGGACTAACAACTGGAAGAGTGACCTGGGAATTTCTTTGGCTGCTATTTTTCCTCAACACTTAGGAGATAAGATTGACCAGAAACCGCTACAAACCAAATAACCAGAAAGAATCACACTTCTGAGTATAATTGTTTTGCAATGTTAGACGTTTGCAAAGACAAACTGTAAAATCATTTAGGAAATAGGGAATAATCCAAGACTTAGGCATGAAAATTTTCCTGGTTTGACCTGTTTATCCGTATTAAAGGGTAAACAGGAAGTATGTTTGTAGAGGAACTGGGCTTTGGTTAAAAAGCACTAGCAGAGTTCCCCATATTCTAACCCTGTATCTTTGGGATAAACCTCCACTGTACAATGTGCTGTGTAAGTTTATGCTCTGTGAAAATGTATACTCAAAAATTACAATGATGGAGTTGGCCATCGAATGCTGTATGTTGCATGGCATTGCAGGGAGGGATCATATGGATCTCTCACAGATAAGTTAGTCCCTCTGGGCTGGCTAGAAGAGGCACGTGAGGAAAGGAACATGAAATGTTTCAAGAAAAAGAGGAAGCATGCTAAAGTGTTACAGGCCTTGCTGGAAGGGCAGCATGAAATTAAGGGCAATTTGAGTGTGGTCAGCGTAAGAGTACAATTGATGAATTGAGGGATACTATAGAGAACAGAAACGCTGGTCAGAATGTGAGAATCCCGCAGGAATATACCGCCTTCCTGCCATTTACACTGCCAATGGGACTTCACCATCGACTTACTCAGATCCCCATTACCCAAATGTCAAGTTCGCAACGTTGACAGTGTGGCAGTAAATGGGTGCCGTTAGGCTAGCTGCAGAGAACAGTATCAGACTGAGAGAACTGGTAGCTTCTCTTAGGCAGGGCCTGGACGAGACTAAAGAAGCTAATGCATTCCTCATAAAAGAACTAGAGGAGTGTCAAAATGCTTATGAGGCACTTTGGTCCTGAAGTGTTAAAAACCCAGAAGTGGTTAAAAGGTGCTGGGGAAGATGATACTGCTCTAAAGAGCAAGTTAGGAGGGGTTAAGAGCATCCTGCAGCTTTGGGCATTGGTCTACTGGGCGATTCTGATAGTGATGGTGATACACTATATTGTCAAACTATTGGGACACCCCTCCAAATCATTGAATTGAGGTGTCCCAATCACTTCCATGGACCCAGGTGTATAAAATCAAGCACCTAGGCATGCAGACTGCTTCTACAAACATTTGTGAAAGAATGGGTAGCACTCAGGAGCTCAGTGAATTCAAGTGTGGTACTGTGATAGGATGCCACCTGTTCAATAAGTCCATTCATGAAACTTCCTCGCTACTAAATATTCCACGGTCAACTGTTAGTGGTATTATAACAAAGCTGAAGCAATTGGGCACAACAGGAACTCAGCCAAGAAGTGGTAGGCCACATAAAATCATGACGCGGGGACAGCGCATGCTGAGGCACACAGTGTGCAGAAGTCAACAACTTTCTGCAGACCTCCAAACTTCATGTGGCCTTCAGATTAGCTCGAGAACAGTGCGTAGAGAGCTTCATGGAATGGGTGTTCATGGCCAAGCAGCTGCATCCAAGCCTTACATCAAGTGCAATGCAAAGAATCGGATGCAGTGGTGTAAAGCTCACCGCCACTGGACTCTAGAGCAGTGGAGACGTGTCCTCTGGAGTGATGAATCAAGCTTGTCTGTCTGGCAATCTGATGGACAAGTCTGGGTTTGGTGATTGCCAGGAGAACGGTACTTGCCTGACTGCAATGTGCCAAGAGTAAAGTTTGGTGTAGGGGTGATCATTGAAACGAACTCTTAATGCTTCAGCATGCAAAGCCATTTTGGACAATTTCATGCTCCCAACTTTGTGGGAACAGTTTGGGGATGGCCCCTTCCTGTTCCAACATGACTGCGCACTAGTGCACAAAGCAAGGTCTATAAAGACATGGATGAGCTAGTTTGTGTGTGTGGAGGAACTTGACTGGCCTGCACAGAGCCCTGACCTCGACCTAATAGAACACCTTTGTGAGGAATTAGGGCAGAGACTGTGAGCCAGGCCTTCTCATCCAGCATCAGTGCCTGACCTCACAAATGCTCTCCTGGAAGAATGCTCAAAAATTCCTATAAACACACTCCTTAATCTTCCCAGAAGTATTCAAGCTGTTATAGCTGCAAAGGGTGGGCCAACTCCATATTGAAGCCTATGTATTAAGAATGGGATATCATTAAAGTTTATATGTGTGTGTATAGGCAGGCGTCCCAATACTTTTGGCAATATAGTGTACTTCAGATAAGGGAGCTAATTTGAGCCCTGTCAACGTTGCACTATTTAGTGTCAGAGAGCAGAGAAGAGGAAATACTCTAGCTCTGGCAGCTGAAGGTCAACCCACTGCTGTGTAGTATGAATATGAGATGGTTCATGAGCATCTTCCACTGTGAGACTTGGGAATTCGTGTGTTCATGTGGGCAAATGGGATGGTGGATACCCACTCATACCTTGCTGAGTTGCAGAGACAAGCCAGAGCAAATGGTCTAGATGACCAAGACTGCTGTTAAATAATTTGATTAACCATACCTGCAGACCTAGTAGAATTGCTCCCTGGCAATTTCAACATGGCTGCAATGGCCAAATGCACAGCAGAAAGACGTAGCATTATTGGCCATGACTGGTAATCCACAGCCATGCTGGAGGAGAATTCTGGAGACTAATCCAGAAAGATGGGAAAACCTTGTGGCCTATATGAATCGCTTATTTAATTGTTACACTAGGAATTCTTGAATTCCAAACCCACAGAGGAATGACCCAACATTCCTGGCATTGGTCATTCAACAGTGTGATCCATTGATAAATGATGCTGCAAAGCTGATGTTGAATTTGAAGCAAAAAGAAGGTACTTTGACCTTTGCAAACATCTGTATCTCCCCAATAGCTGGAATGAGACAAGAAGTAGTCCTTTTGTAAATGAGAAGAAGGTATCTAAGGAAGGTAGACATAAATCTGCCAGTAAAGATGCATGTCACAACTGTGGAAAGGTAGGTCATTTTAAGAAGGATTTTTGGTCAAAGGGTGGAGGTGCAGGTACAGCGAGATGGGGAATCTAAATATAAGAAGGAACCAACCCCATCAGTATCAGCCCTGACTCATGAAGTTACCCACCGGGGGGAAATACCCACCAGGGGAACAAAAAAACAATGGAATTAGGTGGTAAAACACAATATTGTAAGTGTTGTTCAAAACTTGGCTCCAGAAAGGTGTTTGGAATGCACACTGGATAGGGCCATATGAAACCATGGACACCTGTGGGGAGGGCAATCTTAAGCTTAGAATCTAAGAGAGGAATGGACCAGTATTGAAGTGGTTCCCTGGTGACCAACATACACTGTATCAGAATGTAAGATGTTAACCTGACATAAGAATGAATGGTACACTTGATGTTTTTCAGGATACATACTCCAAGCCTCACTGACCGGGGGGGGGGGGGGGTAGATGCATCGTGCACAGCAAAGGAAAAGCATATTTCCAGTGCAGGAACAACAATGTGGCCAGCCACATTGGGGCCATAAGTGGGATGACTTCCATGGGGCAATGCTAGGGCTCTGCAGACCCTTTGCCCAAAACAAACTGGGTTCAAGACCTGCAAGAGGTTGGACAGCAACTGAAGGTTCAGCCGATTAAAATGCATGAGTGTGAAAAGGAGTTGATAGAGCAGGTCAGTAGCTATATCAGCAGAATGTCAATATTGGAGGAGAACTACCAGGACGTGTACTGGGATGTACTGTTCAAAGCAAGTGCCATTGCGTCTGTTGTGGCTTTGATGGGCTATCTCAGATTCCTAAGGGTACGACGGAGACGGGGCCTTGGATATGTGGAAAGGAAGGTGTGGAGACAGGAAGGAAAGTTGTGGAGACAGACAACCACATCGCTATAACCTCCCTTATCTGACCCCCGCATGTTCGTCACTGATTAGTATGAAGCTCGTACTATGCCCTGGGTAACACTTTCACTGCTGTTGCACTGAGGGTCAAAGTTTAAGAGGGATTAAGTAAGGAAAATTAAAGATGTCCCAACGTTCTTGATTAATCATTTGAATACAGACAGGGTTATCAAGTTGTGATCATGGGGAAGTTGCGAGATTCCATCTGGCACCATTAGGGTGATAAGGAAGTCATTGAATTTACAGTGGCCAGAAAGGGTTACCATTTGCTCTCATGGAAAGTCTCCATCTTGTCTTGCCTCATCCCCGTCTCAAGATCCTCACACTCCAGGAGGTCACCCTTTATATATAAATTCACTCACAGCACCTGCACACAGTAGCTTGTTGGGGAAAGTCTTTTGGGGCATAAAGGGAAGTGAAGTAAACTGTCCTTAATTTGTATTTCAGTGCCTAGTGTATTTCTACACTGTATTACATTATATTATTTTTGCTGTTCAATAAACCATTATTTTGCTGAAAGAAGACTCTGCAAGTGGATTCCTTACAGGTGCCATCATTCGAAATCCTGGTCCAGGACTTTCCCAGGGCACACCCGGATCGGGCTGCACCCTGTCCCCAGGGGTCACTCTCTTAAATGACACCTCTGGGGGGGAGTGACCTCTGGGGGGGGGTACTGTGAGAATGGGGCCGGATAGCTCGCAGAGACCACGCCCCCCTATAACAGTCTAACTAGACAGAATAGACAGCTTCCTTGTACTTCTGATAAGCGGTAGTATGAGACCAGTATAAATCCAGGCGAACCTGTTCTTTTGTCTTGTCATGCCAGGCTGCCGAGCATTTCTCCTTAGCTGTGGCGATTTTCCTTCTGTCCGTTTGTGTGCCTGTTCTCCGAGGGTTCGCCTTCTCCCTCACTCCCCCGGTCAGGGCACCCTGCTTTCCGATATATGGTAATGACCCCATCCAGTGATTTGACTCGCATGTAGTCACGTCGCATTTTGGTCCCCTGTACCCGTCCCCGTCCCGTCACGCTAACCCACGCAGCCCAAAACAAGCTAACCAGGTAGATACAGGACACAGTGATCAGTCATACATTTACATTTATTTATTTAGCAGATGCGTATCCCCCAAAGTGATTTACTCAAATGACAATATTTGAGTATTTTTGGTACTGCATTGTACTGTGTAATGGATCTTCTAAGGGTGTGGTTAATGGGCAGAAGAAGGAGTGGCCAAATGCAGGTAATGGTATAAATGTGCTGATGTATTAATCTCTCTCTGCATTCATCCGAGAACAGAACTGCGCAGCATCCTTACCAGCAAGCAGGTAACCTCCCTGTTTCACACAGTCTGACTTTTTAATCATGGCATGCAAAAAATGCTTTATGCTACTATGTGCAGGTTAAGACAGGTACCATTTTCTTGTATTTAGAAGTGTGAATGTATATGACAGGGTTCTTCAAATCTGACCTTCGATTTCAAAGGCAGCCTTTGTTTTCAATTCTGCCAGGTAGTTAGTTTAACAATTACTGATTCTGATTGGCCAGAGCCAGCCTTTGATAAATGCATTTAAATGTCTGCTTTTTCACTGTGCCACAAAGAATTCTAAAGTAACGGCATGCACAAACTTCTTTTTCCCACCATTGTAAGAGAAGAAACATAGCCAGATGGAGGAGAAAGGGAAGTCAATGTAATTCATGAACTGGGTATTGCATTGTGAGCCTTTCATGCAGTTGGTTTTGTAAAATGTGATTGGATCTTCCCAAGGTTTCTTACATTTTATGAGGATTTGTTAGTGATAAGCCCATTTCACGTTAAAACAATACTACACTGCATACAGGAAGGTACAGTATGTCTATTGACTCATGCATGACTACAGTTAAGTTAGTGTTTACCATGTGTCCAACCTTGTAAATATTTAATTTTATTCAGCGTGTCCATTTTTCAGTTTGAACGACTGCCTAGGTTGTTATTTTAGGCAATTATCTCAGTTATCCATTATTCAATTAGGCACATCATTTCATTGTACAATCATTATTCACCACTCTGACAGGATTTAAGTTGAATTTAAGCAGAATATAATGTTGATTTAGGAAAAATAAACCACTATAGACAAATGAAAATGACTGACATCCACAGACTCCCTCCAGACTTAAACACATATGTATCTGTAACCCTTTGACCAACAAATTAAACAATTTTACAATTAAACATTTCTATCACAGTTACATTGTAATTTACAGTCAAATATTTCTCAGTATCACGTGAAATGGGCTAATCTCTAACTGTGTTATTAAAAGCTCCATGCACCATCCTGCACTCAGGACTACCACTGTAACAATAACGTTTCATCCAACTGCTTGTCCCAAACAAAATAATATGCATACTAAAAATGTCATTCAAAGAGTCTCATTCGCGAGATATTTCTGAGGGAGCACAGGAGACTGAATGCGTCTCCTGCTAGCAGTGATGCACTGATGCGGACACCTGCAGGTAAATCGCAGTGCTGAGTCAGTCGGGTCAGGTTCCAATCTCCGTCTGATGTAAGGTCATATATGATCACTGTTTCAGTCGATGATTCTACGTTTCTTTCTTGCACGCAGACCAGAGTGAACCCCTGCTGTCTTGTCTTTTTTCCTGTGCTGTTTGTAAAATGCAGATGTGTGGTTCTAATGACTGTGTTGCATAAACAAAACAATGTTTGCAAATGCAAATTGTGTCAAAAGATTAAAGGACATAGGAATTGTTACAAAGAAGCTACTGTGTTGGGTAAATTCGCGAGACATGTAATTAGGGCGATAAAGTTGGAGTTAGAGGCAGCTTCTCTGATCTCCCTATTTTAGACTGATGGTATGTTGTTCTGTGAAACTATTTTGCTGTCATAACATGAAACATCAGTCAGAACAGTGCCCATTTAAACATCGCAAAACAAGCATAAAGTATGCCATACCTTATACATTTATTTATATGGATATGGATTTCAAGTTACAATCACTACCTATTTTGGAATATTATGCACTCTATAATATAATATAATATAGTACATACTGTATAGTACATACTACTTTTAATACTGAAAGGCCCATGATGGGTTAACATAACGTTTTATATTTTGCAGATAATAAGATAAAAAGAGGAAATGGATGTAAGTAGCAACAGTTTTATATTTATGTTTTCTGTCCCAGGGTCTTTTTAAATACCCAGGTGTCCATTTTGGTATCCGGGAGCAAAAAAGGGAAACTCGAGATGGGGTGGGGTTGAGGAAAGTTAAAGTAGAAAAAGAAACGCGTCATAGGAACCTGTAGCTGCAGTGACATGATTTAAAATCAAGACCAACCAGAACCAGCTGCCTCAATGTCATGGTGTGTGAAAATAGCAGATGTGACTCAGAGATCTATTTCAAAATATTACATACTCAAATACAGTATATGGACAAAAGTATTGGGGCACACCTTTCAATCATTGAATGCAGGTGGTTCATTCAGAACCATTGCCACAGGTGTATAAAATCAAGCACCTAGTCATGCAGTCAGGTTTACAGACATTTGTGAAAGAATGGGTCGTTCTCTGAAGAGCTCAGTGAAATTCAGTTTGGTACTGTCATGGGATGCAACCTGTGCAATAAGTCAGTTGGTGAACTTTCTTCCCTGCTAGATATTCCGCGGTCCACTGTAAATGGTATTTCTGTAAGTAGTGGTATTATGTAAGTGGGAGTGTTTAGGAACAACAGAAACTCAGCCACAAAGTGGCAGCCCATGTAAAGTGACTGAGCGGGGTCGCCGAGTGCTGAGGCACATAGTGCATAAAAGTCGCCAGCGATCTGTTGACTCAATAACTGCAAAGTTACAAACTTCCTCTGGCATTAAGCCCAGCACAAAAACTGTGTGCCGGAAGCTTCATGGAATGGGCTTCCATGACCGACCAGCTTCATGCAAGCCTCATATTGCCAAGCATTGGATGGAGTAGTGTAAAGCACGCTGTCACACTTCTCTGACTAGCAGTCTGATGGATGAGTCTGGGTGTGGTGGATGCCAGGAGAACATTACCTGCCTGGCTGCATTGTGCCAACTGTAGTCTAGTGGAGGAGGACTAATGGTATGTGGTTGTTTTTCAGAGACTGGGCTAGGCCACTTAGTTCTAGCGATCTAGTATGAACTAGTCGGCTTCAGCATGAAAAGATATTTTGGCCAATTCTATGCCTCCAATTTTGTGGAAACAGTTTGGGGAAGGTCCTTTTCTGTTCCAGCGTAACTGTGCCTCAGTGAACAAAGCATGGTCCATAAAGACAGGGTTGGGTGAGTTTGGTGTGGAAGAACTTGACTGATCCACACAGAGCCCTGACCTCAACCCCATCAAGCACCTTGGCGATGAAATAGAACAGACATTGCGAGCCAGGCCTTCACTTCCAACATCAATTTCTGGCCTCACAAATGCTTTATGGGCAAAAATTCCCACTGACACATTGCTAAATGTTGTGGAAAGTGGCACCTTTTATAACTGCAAAGGGAGACCAGCTCAATATTGATACCTAATGAATTTAGAATGGGATGTCATAAAGGATCATGTAGGTGTAATAGCCAGGAGTTCCAATACTTTTGTCCATACTCTAGACTATACCGTAACAGATTGAGGTGTATATGATGTCATGTCGTACATGTATACTGGCATCTATATGACCTACTGCCAAACTGTTTCATATGCCTCTGACTGCTGCTGATGGGGGCTCCGTGGAACAGTACAGCGATGTGACTGAGGACCCTGAGCAATCTGACTGGGCTGGGCAGAATCCCCCATCCACACCGGAGACATTCGCTGGCCAACCGCTGGTAAGAAAGGGATACGAGGGAATTCATTCATGCGACTTGTAAAACAATCCTTTATACGTCTTTTGGAGAGTTAGTAGCTACACCAAGCTCAAGGGGGTAAGACTGTACTGAAAAGTGAAGGGACCCCAAAACCGCAATCAGAAGTCTTTTATATCTTGCCTGTTATGCTAATCTGTAATCAGAAAAGTAAACCAAGACAGCTAGGGTGATCAGATAATCCATGCCATCCCAGACACTTAGAGCTCGGACAGTATTTGTAAACCGTCATTTCAATGAAAAACACCTGCATTACACTTAACCGCTGACTTCTTGCTGTGTGCTGATTGGTCAGTCCCCTATAATCATGTGTATGTCACTAATGTCAATGTGAGACAGCCAGAGTCTTTCAATCAAGGAAATGAACCAGTCAAAGCACACTATTATTTAGCACACTATTTAGTCAAGCACAGGAGCATTTCCGTTTTAAAGTGGTTTATAAGGGCATCCAATAAGTGCCCTTATCAGGTCACCCTAATACAACAGTACTAGTCAAGTAAATAGTGTTCCATTTCAGGGGAAATATTCCATTAGCTATAACGAATGTGTAAATACCAATGACAGGCTCATGGAGAGAGTGCGGCTCCAGACTGACCAGGCTGTTTCTTTCCTCAGACTGTGCCATATGACCTCAGCCTTCCAAGGGGATGCCATGACGGGCTGCTCATCACCATCGCCGGACAGCTCAACCCTGACGCCAAAAGGTCAGCATGCAAAAGCCCCCCATATTATGCGAAAAGTATCAGCTGCCTTAATGTGGCGCATAACTACAAACTCCAGTCACACAGGAACCAAAGCTCTTAACGTACCCTGGCTACACAATAACTGGTAAAATGATACTGCAGATAATTATAGGATGTTACTGTTTTATCCACTTATGACCTGTTCAAATAGCTGGTAGAGAAATTCATCGGAGGGCTCACAGTGTGACCACCTGCCGTACCAGCATCTGTTCCATGCCTCTCCCAAAGTCACCAGGATAACAAACACATTAAGCAATGAATACTGTAGTTAGCTGAAGGCGACCATCCTGAATTCATTAAAGTCTCATGTGTAGTTAATTGTTAGCTATGAATTGTATAAGAAAGAAAAATATTAAAGCAAAGTAAAAAGTACATAAAGTACATATACCTGGAATTTCAGCCTGGAGCTGTATTTGCAAATCAGTCCTTTTAATGTGTTGTCAAAGATGCAAAACCACACACATTATGTGGGTAGCTGGATGTAATGCTATACTGGAACTCAAATAAGAGCTTAACAAACGGGCCGTCTGTGGGCAGTGCTGGGATACCTGACATTTTTTGTGTGTCAAACCTCACAAATAGAAGAATAGTCAAGTGGGCTTTAAATTCTATTCAGAAATGTAATTCAGTTTGCTGTTTATTAAATATAAGTCTATAGTTGTTAAATTACACCCAGTACCTTGAGACCATCGTAGCAGATGCACAGTCAGCTGACTCCTGTCCAATGAAAACATGCCATGCAAATGCAGAACCCATGAATACATATTTAGGAAACAATCAGTGTGAAAATACTTCTCAGGTTTCTGTGTAAAGCACCAGAGTAATCAGCATGCAAAGGTACAGTATACTGCAAACCTGAGAATGGGTAGCACCCAGTCTGCAAAGTGGGAAACGGAGCGAGGAATGTCCGAGGGAAATGTTTTAAGTCCTGGAAGAATTTTAACCTTCTGCAAATTGTACATATTCAACCAGCTTTGCCACCTAGCACATGTAAGGCCCAATGTTCCTTGATGAAATTAACATTTTTAAATGTCATTCCTGTGGTATCCAGGAGATTAAAACAGCATGCGTGATTCGGGCCCATCAAACAGGACTCGGCGTTCTGAGTCGTCTGCATTCATGACCTGATTTTTCTAAGCCGTTAGAAATTAAGAACAGTTCACTAAGACACGTTTGGCTAGTTATTCTTAGAAATGTGCTTATTCTGGAAATATTCAGCAGTGCTTTAGTCTTTGAATAAAAATAAAGTAGTACTAAATATAGTTGAATTTTATTATTTTCATTTAATTTAATTTTATATTTATACATGCTGTTCATCACTGTAGCAAACTATGTTACTACATATATGCCAATAATACATGCATCATGCCTTAGTACACATACATATATAGAGTATTTTAATTATAATTAACATGAGTGTATTAAATATACTTAATGTTTCAAGTCTTAATAGCTTTTTTGCATTGACTGAAGCAGGCAATGGATCACTCATGCCAACCCAGGCAGTTATTTTCGATGGCCGGAGGAACTGCTGTGCTTCTGTCTCACGAAAAAGGTTCACGGTGGACTTGTGCCGCGGCAACGACATCGCCATGCACATCAAGCTGCAGCTCAGCGATGGCGGAGAGCAGAACATCATCCGCAACTCCAGGCTGGCCGATGAGTGGGGTACCGAGGAACGGGAGGTTACCTGCCACCCCTTTGTCCGTGGCAATGCCTTTGAGGTAAGTGCAGAAAACGCCACTGGGGGGCGCTACTTGCTCCGGCGATATCGAGCTGACAGATCTGTCAGTTGTCTCGGCCCTGCGGCTGTGGTTTTTGAGTAATAACCAGACTGAATGAACGAATGAACGTATTTAAATTAATTTTGGTCACATTCATTTGTATACATACACACATCTTGCCCGCAGTAAAATCCTTTAGATATGCCTGAATTTATACCAATACTCTGGATGTGTATATATTTGCGCAATGTACCTGTTACAAAAAAAGTGTTAGGAAACCTAAGTCTCTTCCTGATCATTGATATTATCCACATTCTAACCGCTTACCCTGCTGGACACATCCCTGGCCACATAGGGCTGAGGTACACCCTGGATGCCTAGCCACTATTTGCACTTGAATGAACTTCCTAGGGGTACTAAGTCTTTACCATGTAACTGGACCTTGCTTAGCATCCCAACCAAGCACTGTTCACAAAAGAGCATTAAAATTCTTTTTGAAATGTGCTTGACAAAAACAGGATGGAGGCTAGAGGCATTTTAGTGCCATTCAACAAAGCTAATATTAAACTTGAAACATATGTATTTTGGAGCACACACACACACCCAAAAAAACACATAGTTTATCTGGCTCCCAGCCACTATACTACACCCTTGTTCTGTTTTTGTATGAGCTTCCTTCCCCATTTTCGCCTATTCCAGTCGCAACAGGGGTTAGATGATCTGGCAGAATTTCCAGACAGACACCATTCTGGCAGGTTCCGGAATGCTGCAGTCTGCTCCCTGCCAGGCCCATAAGAGCCAAACACAGGTGCCAGCAAGCCACAGTAGCTGCTTATGGGCAGTGGATGGCTGAGATACCACAGAAAACTCTCCTGCAGTTCAAGTATGAAAACTAGCACAGTGCCAAAACTGCCGGCTATGCTCTTTGGGTGATTTGACTCAGCATTCAAACAAAAGAAACATTAAAACAATCTGCTGTGGTTTAAAAGCAAAAAAAAAAAACTCCTTTGCCTTTGACATTCATGTCAGAACTGGACGGTCAGAATGCAGTCGTGCTGTATTTTTCTCGTTAAATCGTTATTTTTTTCCACTTCCTGAGAATTGTAATTTTTGTACCCACCACGTTTAATACTTCGCATACATGTCTGTGCCGCACTTGTGCCAAACGTTCACTATTCAGGTGTGTTTTTGAGGCTGCCTAGGCTGTTGGGATGATGCTTTCTGTTCATCCACCTTCACAGCTGAAGATCCAGTGCACCAGTAGTGAGTTCAAGGTGGCGGTGAACGGCGAATACCTGTTTGAGTTCAAGCATCGCATTCCGGAGCTGGACTCCATCAACAAACTTGGCATCTATAACGACGTCACTCTCACTACTGTCAGCCTGGACATGCCTTGAACCCAGGGTCACCACTAGAGATTTTGGAACCAATGAAAGCATATCAAGCATAGAGCCCCAACCAAGACCAGTTAAATTATTTTCCAAATATCTCCATGGAATGTTTAAGCAGGACTGTGGTATGGGGTGGGGGAGGATTTTCTAACCCCCCCCCTCCCCCATACCATGGCCTTGCTTAAACTTTCTTCGCAAATTCCCAGTTTGACTCCTCACTCACTCGTCCTTATCCTCTTATCCCACACAATGACACTAGGTGGCAGAATTACTTTGCAGTTAGTATGTTTCGTGTCACTTCCTTGATCCATAAGGCCTTTTATTTGCTGAGATAAACCTATAGGGGTTTCACCAAACAATATAACAAGATAGTTATGCTGTTACAGTAAATTAATAGCCAAAGGACAAATGTTAGAGATTAGCCTGACCTGATTATAATTAAGCACCAATTTGAATCTTTCATGCAGCCATATATTGTTCTGCAGCAATACATATACAATGATTAATACTTTGCAGACGTACATATTCTGTATGTAAATTAATATTCTGAGATGATGTCAGTGTTACATGTCTATTTAATAAACATCATTACATACAGATGCAACATTTGTTCCATGTGGTTCATGGTTATAACATTGTGCATGTACATGTTGTTTTGATAAAGATAAGTATCAGAGACGGCTTCATGAAAATGGTACACTTTCAGTCTTCATTTAAACATTTTTGTTATAATTATCCATCCATGTTCAGTAACCACTAGTGCCATGTAGGGTCACGGGGGGTCCAGAGCCTATGGGCACAAGCCAGAGGATAACCCTGGATGGGGCACCAACCCATCGCAGGGCACACTCACACACCAGTTATTCACATACACAATCTGGTAACTCCAATTAGCCTTGGCATAATTTTGGGCTGTGGGGAGAAACTCAAGTACCTGGAAGAAACTCCACACACGAGCAGCCGTGGCAGAGACTCGAACCCTAGTCCCAGGGGTTTGAGACAATAGCGCTAACCACCGTGCTGTTATAATTATGTTTTTGATATTTTCACCCATGGAACTGAAATTCTTTTTAAAATGTATTTTGGTAGTTTTTTTTACATGTGGATTGAAATACAGTATTATTTGAGCACTGCAGTCTTCCATTATTATATATGCTGTTGAACATATGAAGTACACTAATAAAATCATGTTCACACACTCAGTTAATGTTGCCAATTCACAGCTTCCAAAACTTTGGCTGCAATTTTCAATTTACAGAACAGCCCTGTGAGCCTGGAACTAGTATTTTTTTTAAATGCTCTGGCAGTCTGTGTTACTCCCTTAAATATGTGCCACTGTGGTAGTAAACATAATGAAAGATAAGGATCAAATCAGCATGTTGTGAAACTGTTCTGATTAAGATTTTCAGGACATTTTGTCTTACGTAAGGTCAGTTTTCATTGATTTGAATGAGTTAATCAGCTGTAATGTGAAGAAAAGATCTCAATAACTGATTTAAATACAAAGTAAGTAAACGTGTACAAAGCCAGTATATTAGCATTATCTGATTACTTTGCACAGAGCCGGATAATAATAATAACCTAGGCTAATCTCTTTGCTGTAGTTTTCTTTCTGAATTAAGATACCTTTTAAATCTTTTTTCCCCATGTTGATAGGATCTTCCATATCTCTGCTCACATTGGTGAACACCTCACTTCCCGCTCACTGTGGGAGAAGTGCAGACATGTAAAAACATAACCAAGAGCGGTCCCAACAGGACGGAGGCATCCGCCATTCTGCATGGCTCACTTCCGCTCACCTGGGGTGCATGTGGAAAAGTCGTCCTTTTATCCTGACCTGCATATAGCACAGCCGTGCAATGGCCTGAGGGCCGTAATAACTACACTGTTGATTAAAGGCATACAAAAACTTGAAGTTTATGAACATAAATGAGGAGCAAAAGTATATAGAATGCATTTAAGATGTTAAAATTTTGAGGTTCAAGGCTGCCCTGGTGCCATGATAAGGGCTTCTTACTGCAAGCACACAATTCCTTACAAGAGAGGAAAATCATAACAAATCTTCAGCATCACATTCCTCTGCATAAACAGGGGCGGGATATTTTTCTGACATCCAAGTCAAGAGGAGGACGCGATGCAAAGTATCTCTTGGCAGGTCATTCATGTATTTTTAACGATGGAAAGAGCAGATGATATTCCTGAGAGAAACTCGAGACGACGAGGATGAATTATTGAAATGCCAGTGTTGCTGTGCACGGAGCATGTGTGAACTCTGTAAAGACAGCTCACTAGACTACTCAGTGTATTTAGGGACGAAAAGTGTGATGTCAATTAATGATGCCCATGTGTGCATGCCATTCGGTTTTTGATTACTGGAGAAAAGTGAATGTTTTTACGAAAACAAATCATATTCATCATGAATGCCACAGGCACCCCATTTGCTTTATAATTAATGCATGTATCATTTTCTTCTTTTTTTTATACATTAATCTTTTTTCCAAAACATTGTTCTAAAATATATATTGAAGCGCCAGTGCAACTATATGTGAAATTGCAGTTATCTGCGTAATATGCAAATTAAGGATGGCAAGTAAATTCTCACAAATTCGGTGAGCTTCGGTAATAATGTAACCCGTGAAGTTTATTAGCTTAGTAACACTTAATTGGAACAGCGTGCCAGAACCGTTAAATGAACGAACAAACGAACAGAGGGAATTA
>JAODKL010000027.1:4441969-4455031 GCA_026780765.1 Petrocephalus schoutedeni | reverse complement strand
TTGTTTTATGGTCTTTTATTTGCCAAAAAATGTTCCTGGTTGCTAGCTAACATGGTAAAGTGATTTGCATTTTTACAAGCACATTTTAAGTGTCGCGTTTTGCAACCACCTTTTTTTTACCCATAGTAAAGTAAGTATTTATATAACCTGCCAGTTTCATTTAGCCTGTTGCCCAAACTGACTTGCTATTTAGTGTGTGACATTCTGGCTGTGCTGTCGCTATGCTGTAGCAAACAGGCTGTAACAGGAACTGCAGCTTGGGGGGCGGGGGGGGAAGAGAGACGAGACAATATGGGATGTGGGGCAGTCAGTCTTGGGATACAGCCACTAAAGGGAAGCTTCAAGTCGTCTATTGCGGTGGGAACATGTGCCCAGTCTTGTTGTTCGTTTTTACAGTTTCAGTAAGTAGTACAAAATTTGGTACAGGCTCTCATGGCAACGCATGTTTTTGATATGCATGGTCGTCATTTTAGAGCAATTTTCTCTTTGAACACTGTGTTCCTTTTTGTGGTGTAGACATGCTGCTTTCACTTGGTAAATGCCATACATTTGTGTTCTGTGTATTGGACTGTAATGTTTGTCGTCCTGTTGCGTGTGTCGCCCGGGGTTTTTGGCTGCAGCATTGACTAACATTGGCATCTCATGTCCCCTCCTCTTCCTCACAGTGGAAACCTGAGACCTGAACTGCCCTGCTCCTGGCCTGAGCAGAGAGTGCGTTACACTGGAGGGAGGAGCCAAGTGCCTTGGAGATGTGAATTAATAATGACTTCCTGCAGAGCTGCCCCCTACAGGGAACCACGGAAACTGCCCTCCACCCTGCAGCCAGCCTGGAGGTAAGTACCCTCCCCTCCCCCGAAATTCAGTTCTGTTCTTTTCTTTATATACATTCTTTATATACAATGGCACTTGAATTAAATTTGTGTATGGAAAACCTTACTTGCAGTTGTAGTGCTGATTTTATGCTTGGATTGCTCTGTAGTTTCATTGAGAAATGTATTAAATTCCATGTTTTCTTCCAAATTTATTTCAATAACATTGTGGAGTAGGTTGGCTCAAGTGGCAATTTTGCTCCAAAAAGCATCCTGACATGGATTTAACTGCTGGAATATTTTAGTGCCAATATGGCAAGCTGTCGTAAGAAATGACTCCCGAACATCAGTGTCCCAAGAATCACATGGATGGTGAGATTAGTGAGGTCATAATTAATTCCATCTTTGCGTGTGTGCTGAAAGGGAAAAACTGGGACGGTTTCCAGGAACAATTTCAAGTCAAGAGGCACTCAAATGTCCAGCATGTTTGAAGGTGCTCTGAAAGTTATTTACAGCTTTAGTAAGATCGGTCAGTATGTTGGGCCCTAGTTCTCCACTCTAACCTGAATTGCACTACCCACCATCTTACGTGGAAAGCAGACGGTTTCATTGAAAACGCTTGCAGCAGTTGGATCACACTGCCTACAAGCCACTCTGGGGATGCAGGCAGAGCCAGGCGCATGGTCTGTGCCTCGGTGCCATCCCCACACATCCCAGTACAGCTCTTAAGGCCCCATTCTGCCGTCCTCCAGGCAAACCACTCCAACAGTGAGTCACCCTCACTTTGGGCCCGTTAAGATGATGCGCTGTTTGAAGTGGTGCCCGGATGGGTGCGACCTTGCGGATGTGACTCGGCCCACTATTGGTTCCTCTGCAGTCCCATCGCTGTGCCTGGCCTCAGTAATGGATGGCTGATGATGTGCCTTTCTGCAGGGCATAGTGGTAGGTTGTGCTGTTAACGGAGAGTGCTGTGGCGAGGTCTCTAAGCTCAGACCTCTGTGATGGCCTGGGTGACTGCACACGCACCCAAACCCTGCAGACCTTATAATACATACCTCCGTGCTTTCTGTCAGCCCTCCAATGTACACCTCGGTGTTCCTCTGCCAGGCGTCTTTGTGATGACCTTTGCCAGGGACTCACCTTGGTTCATTGGCTTAAGCCTGGCAAAACTGTTTTTAGTCACTGTGTGGAGTTATGGACCTGGAAATAATGTGGCTGACAGTCTAAGGTGGCTGCATCCTTCACTACCTCCTTTCATGGTTAATTTTCTTAGCATATGCCCAAAATCCATTTTTTAAATGGAATAAGCATTTATATGAAAAGATTTGCTGGTGGTATAGGTCATGTAATTATACTGAGGACATTCTGTGTCGCCCTTTCATTCCCAGTCAGGGTCTTTAGAAAGATGGACATGCATCACAACTGTGCATAACTGCATCTAGCTTCCATTCTGGCACATCGACTGCACAGGCACTCACCAACGTGCATGCTTTCTGTTGAATTTACATCTGCCTCCCACACTCCTGGGTACTGCGTAAAAGGCCTTGTCCCTCTCTCGTGTCTAACTCTGCACTGAGAGTAGCAGGCAGGATCTGAGGAGAGCTCAGGAAATGCTAACCCATCCTCTTGCCTTTGTTTGCCCACGAGAGCTTGCCCTCTGCCAGCATGGTCAGAATTCTCCATTCTTTAGGTCTGTTTGGCAGAAGCTGACAAATTGTGTGTTTGTGTAAGATTAATACATTGATTGCTATACAAAATGCTTATCTCTACAAAGTGAGTCTTATTTACCAGCCTGATACATAGATTTTCTATCTGTTTGAGACTGTGGCCGGTTTTATAGTTAGCTTACAAGTACACCTTCAAAGCAAATGTTTCGGATCATTGTCCATGTTGCTGACAAACGGGATCTTCAAAGAGAGACTGGTCTTGATGTGTTATTTCTGGTTGGTATCCCATCCCTGGGGACGGGGGATGGGTGAGTCATGGATTTACAAGCCTGTCATAACTGCCAGCTTGCCACTCCTTGCAGTAAACTGCCGAGGTGCCCGATTGCGTCATAGCTGTAGTTGTGGCCCCATGCGTGTGTCTGTGGCTGTGTAATTTAAATTTCTCAAACCATGCTAAACTAGTGCTAGTGCTTAAATACCCCTCTGGAATCTTGCTGTTGCCTCAGATTGGGAGTAGCTAGCTTATGAACAGCATGCTGTCTCAGTAGTTTGTGCTGAGCCTCCCACCGCCTGGGTTGGGGGTTTTTGCAAGTTCTCCCAGAAGGAACCTGTGTGCCACAGGGGACTCCCATTTCCTCCCATGGGCTGTAGACGGCCAAGTGCGTTTGCGTCTGATTTCCCTGCTGTCGTCTTTTTTGGGGTGGGGTCCTGGATTTAATAAATCTGTTTGGTCTGTGCAGGCAGTTTCCTGGGTGCCGGCCCAAGGCCCTTCACACTGGGATATGGCACCAAACTTTTCTCTGCCCACCTACTGGCAGTTAATGCTGACCAGCACCCCCACCCTTGTTCCTACTGTGTTAGGATATGTGCTGGCCCCACCCCATAACCCCAGAATGCCATCCCAGATTTGGTTACAATAACGTGTCCCCCCTCCCCCCCCGTGCGTGCGCACACAGGCCTGAGAAATGCCTTATAAGCACTTCTCTGCGAGGACTCCGGCTTCCCATCGTGTCCCTGGCACCTGCGCCTCCGTCAGCTGAGCCATCCTGCGCAGTCCCTGCACTGCCGGCTCCTCAGTACTCCCACTGCTTATTGGCAGCTGCAGAAAACGGGGCCTTCTTTCCAGTGGCCAGCCTCTGCAACAGACCTTTTTTTGTGCTTCGGATGACGGTGTTGGTGTGTCGGTGTGAAAGTTGACGCTGGTTATCATTTCGTATTATGTAGTATCATTTTTGCAGCCAGCTGTTTCCTTGGATCTTACACATTTGCATGTCTAAACACTATGGTACATTTTCAGACACTATGTTCCTCTGTAGGAACCAGCAGGAATTCAAGAACCAGCCAAGCTATGTTCTGACCAAGCAAAACAAAATATAGCTTTAAACCGATCAGATTACACTGTACTGTGTATAAAACTTTCCATCCCATAGTTAAATTGTGTGCAGATGAAGGTATGTTCTAGATTTACACACTGATACGGTTTGTGTAGAACAACTGTCAGAACTGCTGATTCCCCCCCCCCTGTTGGTGGTGAGGAGGAGGAATTATGCCCCTTTTTACCTTACGGGGGGGGACAGGATGTATTCACCAGAGCCACGTCATGCAGTGAAATGTTTTCCAAAGGAGAAACGATGCCAGAGTCAGGAAAATGGCTGGCAGAGGGGTTTTCCTCCCATGCGATAGAAACGGTGCTGGGAGCCAAGTGTGCAGCATGCTAGATAAGGCGACAGGCTCCCCCTGCCTGTTATCTGCTGTGGCTGTCTCTGGCCTTCTGGGAGTGCCTGCTGTGTGTCACAGATGGGCTGCTCTCCAAATGTCATTCTGTGTGCGTGAGTGCACAAGACTGAGAGGACACTTAACATGCATAAAATTATGCACAAAGGGGGAGGGGGTTTGGTAATTTGTCCTTTAAATTGATGGAGCTGCATCGTGACTGTGTGCCTCTCATTCTCTGAATTCCCCAGGTTCACAAGCATGCACCTAAAGTCATACCCAAAGCTCCAGAAGAAGGAACTTCAACTGGAATCAAGCCATGAGAACACAAGAGGCCTTCATGCTGGCAGGCAGGGGGCTCAGAGGACCGAGCACGGCATGTGTCAGCAGTGTTCCCTGGGGGGCGGTGTAGCTAGCAGACGCCCCCTCGGGGTCATCTCCCCAAACACCCTCTGCAGCAGTAGTGCCAACACGTTGACGTCAAAAGCAGCAGTGGAATCTCTGTGTGGTGCACGCGGCCGGAAAGTAAAGGCTTCTTCCGTCAAGATGCTCACCAGCTCCCTGCTGCTGCTTTCTCCTGTGTCGGGGAACGAGCTGAGCGTCAGCCCCGGGCAGGACAGCGAGGGGCCCCTGGACATCTGGGCAGTCATCAAGCCGGGCAACACCAAGGAGAAGATAGCAGTTTATGCAGCGCAGCAGTGTGGCCACGGCGCTGGCGAGCCTGCCTCCGTCGGGGGCGGCCATCACAGCTTCCGCTCGGTCTCCATGGCGGTGAAAGGCTGCTGGGAAGTGGAGGGATCCATCGCCAAGCGGAGGAAGTGGTGTCAGGACCAAGAGGGACAGCAGAGCCCAGCATGGCGGGGCAGCTCCACCAAATTGCCGTCTCCGGATGGCAGCCGTGCTGAGCGTAAAGAGCCGGTGTGCCGGGAGGAAGATGGCGAGGAGGGGGCCAAGACCCTGTCTGTGGTGGAGATTGTGGCCTACTTTGACCAGCAGGTGGGCCGTGCCAAACCCTACTCCATGCGATCCTCTGGTAACGACCCCCAGTCCAAGGTGGGCTTGCCGCCTATACTGGACCAGCCAGGGGGGCAGAATGCTCTGGAAATCCGGGCAGAGGAGGGGGAGGGCATCCGCGTCCAGGAAATGGTGGCGAAGTTGGAATCTGAGTGTCTGAAGGAGCAGTGTGAACGTGAAGCCGGTAGCCTGAAGCACAGCGGCAGCCTACGGAGAAACGTTGGCCGGGTGCTGCTGGCGGGGTCTGAGGCCCGGCCGGAACCTGCGGCCCAGCTGGATCGGGATGGGAGTCCCGAGGGCCATGGGAATGAACCCGCCAGTGCATCCTCTGAGCCACCAAGCGCAGCTCACGGGAAGGGCTTCAGGCCGGCGGCTTCGCTCCGTACGAGAGGGGCCCACACACCGAGGCATGGGGATGGCAGGGGAGAGGGCCGTGAGGAGGGCAGGGCAGAGGGTGAGGCCTGCCTTGGGCAGCGCCAGGAACCGCTCCCGGGCAGGCTATTTTTCGCAACGCCACCACCGTCCACGCAGGGACAGCTGGCCCTCGCGTCGGATGGAGAGGAAGCCTCTCCAATGAGCGACGTGCCGCCCCCCCAAGCCTCCCCGTGTGACCTCGGCCACGGAAGAGCTACAAGGGATGCGGAAGCGGAGAGTGACAGCGATTCAGTCGGCCCCGATCGCTCGCACTTCCCCCTGCGCCGAATGGTCTCCCACAGGTTCCTGGAGATGCGTTTCAAGATCCAGCTCCTCCTGGAGCCCCAACAGTACATGGCCATCTTGCCCCACCACATTATGGTGAAGATCTTCGGCTTCCTGCCCACGGAGACCCTCGCTGCTCTGAAGTGCACCTGCCACTACTTCAAGTTCATCATCGAGAGCTACAGCGTGCGGCCGGCCGACTCGCGCTGGGTGTGCGACCCGCGCTACAAGGACGACCCCTGCAAGCAGTGCAAGAAACGCTACGGGCGCGGAGACGTGTCCCTCTGCCGCTGGCACCACAAGCCCTACTGCCAGGCGCTGCCTTACGGGCCCGGCTACTGGATGTGCTGCCACGGCACCCGCAAGGACGCACCGGGCTGCAACGTGGGCCTCCACGACAACCACTGGGTGCCTGCCTTTCACAGCATGAACGTGCCAATGTACAGGAAAGCCAGGGACGTGGAGGAAGACTCGTAGCGGACGAGGGAAGGGTCCGGGCCGGCGCTTTTAATCTCGAGGGCTCGCGCGTCGCAGTGTGTTCTGTATCTGTGTGTGTGTGCTGTGTGCATGTCGCGGTAAGTCATTTATTTTTTTTTTTTATCCCCTCTGCCTGGTTGACTAGGTTGCTGATGCTAATGAGGACTTGATAATGAGAACCCCCCCCCCCCCCCAGTCTACCTATGCCAAGCTCTCCTCTGCTCCTCTATGGAGACGGTCAGCACTTTAAGTTCGCATGATGGAGTTTCCTCAGTGTTCACTTCTGGTACTGTGCGCTCTCATCAACAGTCAATCAATTTTGATGAGAATCTAATGAACTTTAACACCTGGGGTGGGGAATGGGGTAGCGGAGGCTCAGACTTGCCACTTTTTCAGCTGATTAAAAAGTACTGCATTTCTTTTCAGTGTCAACAGGTGCGTTGCCCAGTGTCAGTTTTAACAGGCCGCGATGCCTTTAAAAACCACCCCCAAAACCTTGTGTTGTTGTATTTATCAGCCCTGCCTGGATCGCCGATGGATTTGTCAAGACAGCCTGAGGTTTCCTTCCTAGAGTGAGTGAAGCTTGTTCTGAGCCCTGTTGTGTTTACAGTGTATATAATGCAAAATAATATATCGATACAGGGTCAGGCAGTAGCAATATGTGAGAGATTCTATCATTAGTAAGTGGAATATCTTTTTTTTAACCCCCCCCCAATTATGTACATATTTAAGAAATGACCTATAGTTGTGTATATAGTTCTAGTGCTGGCTCAGCTGCATACTCCCTGAAGTCTTTGCATCCATTTACGGTGTTTTTATATCTTCCTATTTTTTTTTCCTGTTCTTCCTTTCATGATATGATCCCTGCCAGAAGGGAGACTTAAATGTGGGAAGAGGGGCCGCACTCCTCCGTTGGCTATAACTGGATGTCATCTGAGGGGATAGAATAACCAAGAATAATATTCAGAAAAAGAATGTATTTTTTAAACCATTGTACAAACTCCGATATGAGAATCTGCCTCTGCAGGCAATTTACTTCAATAAAGCGTGTATTTCTAAAGGTTTTGTCAGCTAGTGTTCTACCTTGCACTTGCCACGGTTTCTTACATGTGTGCACACACTGTTATCCTGTCAGTAATGCCATCAGAGTTGTCATGGTAAAAAGAGCAACACAAAGGGTGGCTGAAATTCCTTCGCACTAGGAAATAGGGAGTGGGTTCTGTCTTAATTGGCAGATTGAGTATTATTGTCTACCCACAACTCCTAATTCATGACATGGTCTGTTTGGAATTCTTAGTCAGTAAATAAGAGCATTTTAAACTTTTTTTTTTTTTTTTTTTTTTTTGCACCCCATGCTGAGTCTGGGATGTGCTGTGTGGCATCATGTAGGTTAAGATCTTGATCTTTCTGGGTAACACGGTTTGTTGTCTAGGTTTGCTGAGCACTGCACTATTACTTTGACTTCCTGTATGGTAAACACTACCTAAAGGGTCGTTTTGTTTTAGGGATTGGAAATTTAAAGCATCAAAGGTTGCAAAAATCTCTTCAGTGTTCACTGATTGTTCTGAATCCTACATGCGTGTTGAGGGTGGAAATATCCAAGGGGTCATTTGGACGGCCGGTTTGAATTGCTTTTTTGTGCACCTTGTTCACTTTTCTGCCTCCCCTACTTGATTAATATTCAGTGTGGCCTTATATTGAACTTGTGCAACAGTGAAAGTGGCTCTCAATATGAATGGGCAATAAAAAAAAACAATGCATTAAAGCTAGTGTGTTTTTAGTGTTTTAACTTGGTGTGGAAGCAATATCAAAAAAAACTTTGGAACTTGGTTTAAGATGCTCAAACTAAAATGTAAACCTACCTGGATTATACTACTGAGTCTATTGTCTTTACCCTCCAAGATGCTGAGGAATTGATTTCAAGTGTTCTATACTTAAATAGTAAAGCTATTTTTAACCTGGTGTGCAAAACTAAGGGTTAAGGAGTTATGTCCAGAAGGGTTCAAATCTCCCATGATGAGCAGTCATTTTATCACCATCAGCCCCTTGAATAAAACCCTTGAACACTTAAATATTCAAATGAACTTAATTTCAAATGATTTATGGCAAAAATTTGCATAACCACTATTACAGAAAATGTCAATCTACCTGGTAACTAATTCTGAAGTGTTCTGAGCCTCCTTTCATCCGTTTAATGGACTTCAATAGTTTTCTGTAGTACACTGCTCACGTGGTCAACAACCTTTCACCCTATTGCTTAATGCAATAAATGAGTCCTTTGGAAGCTGCATATCATTGCAGTTCAGATGAAGACATTCGGAAGAGGGGGGGGAAAATAAAGTATCATACATCCTCAAGACATGCCATGGCTTCCATAAGGTAAACATGGACAGAACTGTCCGGTTGACACCATTTGGTACAGATTAGGTCTAAGTATACAAAAAACTTTGCTAGTACTAAAGTCAGTAGTAATTACCCAAGGTAACAGTGAATGTGACAGGTTCTAATGTTAAAAATAAATTTAAAATAGGCCAAACATTAGGTCCAACACATCCTCATTTTGACAATTTTACACTGGTTGGGTAGGCTGTAAATATTGCTAATTTTCTCTTCATAGTTGATTCAGCATTATGGCATCCATTGTCACTACTCAATCTGGTGGGCAAAAGTAGGTTTCGGAAAAATCCAGGTAAATTGTTCTCAGAACATTCAGTGCATAACCATTTTCAGATCTCAATTGCAGATAATCTTATAAAAGGGGGGATTCACAAAGTCACACCCTCCCACCTCATAGAAACATACACATGCAATCTCGTCAGAAGGCCCACTGGGGTCAGAAAGGTGACTAGGAGGGGAACTTGTCTGTGGTGAGCAGGCCTTAACGCTGGCCTGTGTACGCCCGGAACCAGGAGGTGACCGAGGCAGCTGCTGAGGAAATCATGCCCCCGGCGTTGGCCATGGGCTGCGAGGCCTGCATGGCGGTGCTCTGCGACAGGTCCATGGGCTGCGAAGGGATGTCGCAGAAGCGCGGGCTGGGAACAGTCTCCCAGTCTGTACCCAGGTCAGTCTCCTCATCCGTCACCGCCTCATTGCCACTGTCCTCCGCCTGTCCAGCTGCTTCTGGCTCCACAAACTCCATGGAGTCCTCCAGGTCAGCGCTGACCTCGAAGGGTCCCGTTCTAAAAGAGGAAGAGGGCCAGGTTGGGAACTTCCCAAATACACAAACAGCACCTGCTTTTTCAGGCAATATCAACGTGAGCTATAACTTGCACAGTATGCCGCTATATTTTTATATATTCAAGAATCTATGGAGACATGCATTTCTTTATTCAAGAAAATTATCTAGAGCCCATGATAGACATTTATTGGCTTTGAAATTCAAGACAAAAGTGTCTGCATAAAGGCAGGGATAAGTACAATGCATAAAACAAAGTCATGAAAATACCACAAAATACTGCACGATACCCAACCTGTGTGCAGAACTCACACGGGCACAGTACCTTCTATAGCACTGCTGGACTTTCCTACAGCTCACTTGTCCCCCTCCCAACATAGACTGAAACTAGCACCTCTGGCGATAGGCTGACCAATGCCCTACAAGAGTGAGCTGTGGGACCAGGCGGAAAGCCAGCCAAGCGACTACGGTAATGGCACACTCCGTAGTGCCTCTGCAGGAAAAAGTTCCACTAACCACCCCCCCCACCTCAATGCAGTGACTGCTGGGAGCCACGTCCCATTAACACAGCACCATGGAGGGGGGGCACAGTCTTCCATGACAAACCACTTATTTAAAATTATTAAGTATCTGACACCACTGTACACATGAGTGTCGGTATATCTTCTGAATCACATTTCTGGGCACTGTACCAAGCTCTAGTTTGATTTACCAGCTTGGACCACAGGGTATCAGCCTCCGTTAGCTAGGTTTAAAAACTACATTCTTACATTGATTACTCCTCAATGAAAGAACTGAAGAGCAGAGCAGTATAGCAAAATATATATGTGAACAGAGCACCCTGCCAGATGGAACAAAGGCATTCTCACCTGCCCAGGTTCTTGTTGTTAGGGGACACCAAAAACATGATGTTCCGCAGGGTGTGGTGAGGATGTAGCAGCTCACTTTCGACGTGCTGGTGGTTCCAAAAAGAGACTAAATTAAGCCACGGCATCCACCCACCCAGTGATGTTTTGCACAAAGGCAGGGCCCCTCCTGAGACAAACAGGAAACCTTCAGTTTCGAGTCTAGGCGTTGGTGCCCTCTGCCCTGTACACACACCTACATCTTACTTATAATTCACACCTTCATGTGTATCCCTGAATGTTAAGCCATATTTTCACATGTACCATGCTTCCACCCTACATACACCATTTCTAGTTATACAATTAATTCATACACTATATGGACAAAAGTATTGGGACAAACCTCCAAATCATTGAATTCATACATTTCATTCAGATCCATTTGCCAAAGTTATATAAAATCAAGCATATCTCTGTATAGTCAGGTTTACAGAAATCTGTGAAAGAATGGGTTGTTCTGGAGAGCTCAGTGAAATCTAGTTTGGTACTGTCATAGGAGCCACTTTTGCAATAAGTCAGTTCGTGAAGTTTCTTCCCTGCTAGATATTCCACACACAGCTGTAAATTGTATGGACTCTGAGGCAGTGGAAATGTGTTCTGTGGAGTGACGAATCACAATTCTCAGTCTAGGAGTTCGATGGACAAATCTGGGTTTGGTGGACGCCAGGAGAACATTACCTGCCTGACTGCATTGTGCCACCTGTAAAGTGGAGGAGAGAATGGTATGCGATTCTTTTTAAAGGGCTGGGCTCCTTAGTTCCTTTGTGGGAACAGTTTGGGGAAGGCCCTTTCTGTTCCAGAATGACTGTGCCCCAGTGCACAAAGCAAGGTCCATAAAGACATGCTTGGGTGAGTTTGGAGTGGAAGAATTTGACTGGTCCACACAGAGCCCTGACCTCAACCCCACTGAACACAAGAATGGGGATTGAGACAGGCCTTTACGTCCAACATCAGTGCCTGACCTTAAATGGATGAATGGGCAAAAATTCCCAGACACACCCCAAAATCTTGTGGAAGGAAGTGGCAAGTAGGCATAGCTGCAAAAGGGGGGGGGGGTCAACCCCATATTGATGCCTTTTGATTTAGAATGGGATGTCATAAAAGTTCCTCTAGGTGTAATGCCCGGTGTCCCAATACTTTTGTCCATATATTGTCTATGCACACACACACACACACCACCAAGAAAATGTGTACACAGTAACAGTTATCGCTTGTCTTTGTTACCATGATTCAAATTCAGCATTAATGTGTAGTACTGTTATCTCAGAAGATATCGTTACAAGCTTGAATGCTAGTGTGACATCTGTATAAATGTAGTAGTACAACTTTAAAACAGGTTTTTCTTGTTGAAGTGTGTATAGATTTTTTGGCCCAGTGTGTATATATAATTTAGATTGAGATTGATACAAAAATATAAATTTATTAATCATAAAATCACTAGATTGATAACCAATATATTGTATACCAACAACCCTAATTTAAATAAAGCCATATATGGCAGCTATCCAGCCATGTACAGCTAGCTAAAAGTATGACCTTATAAACCATTTTGTGATTTTAACCGAAATTGCTGTGACAGCTAACCTGAACCAATACAATGAAAACTTCAAGTGACCCACAAAATCAAAGATTCCCACTACAGCAATGTTTCCAACTTTCCATTAATCAGCCATGCTTGATAAAGCGCAAGGGAAACCGCGGGCTGCTGGGTGCATGAGGACAGTGGCAGAAGGTGTGGAGAAACTCCCAATGCCAATTTGGAGTATTTTCCCATAATCCTTCTGTGACATGAAACTGTAGCATTTTGTTCAGTTACGTATAGCAAACCGCATTAATTCTGTGACATTTTAAGATGAGTGTGTTGAAAAGCGCAGTATACGCTCATGTTTTTTGGGACACTTAGTACATTTTGGTAACAATGGTACTATGGTAATTATAAACATGTTAATTCTGGAACATGCCCAGGGGAGTCCAGAGATTCTCCAAAAGCAGACATTCACATGGCACTGCCCACTTCCAGAGTAGGGCTTTCAAGCACAGGAATAAAATGTCTCCAGAGGCCAGAGGTACCTGAGAGAAGCAGAGGTGCAGGATGTTGGTGTTCAGTTTGTTGAGTGCTCGGGTGAATCTGTAGCGACTCAGGCTCTCGCCGCAGAACTCGCTGTGGGAGTAAGTGCACACACACACACACACACACACGCGCACACACACACACACACACAGGGCCGGTCCTTTACATGCGAAGTAAGTACATGTAAATGCTGCCAGAGGAAGAACTGGGGCCTGGTCTACCTCCATGACAGAAGCACAGCAAGCTCTCAGCATCAGGGGCCGCTTGCACCTTAAAATTAGAGCTAAAGTTTCCTTAAAATCAGCTGCACAAAACACCCTCAGGTCTTCTCCTCAAGGCTCCCTTAAAATTAATAAGCGTTTAAGTTTTTCCTCCTTATCTTGGTCGTGTTTAACGAATCCCTTAAAGTTCCCTTAAAAGACCTTTGCAGCCAAGTAAGGAAGAGAACTTCTGACTATGAGTTCATGGTGAAGAAAAAACGCATCCCGAGAAGAGCGTTTGGTGACAGGAAGAACCCAGTGCCTTCACTGCA
>JAODKL010000027.1:4405193-4427342 GCA_026780765.1 Petrocephalus schoutedeni | reverse complement strand
GAAGCTGCAGGCACCGGCTGTATCTGAAACTGCTCACTCATACCAGCAATAGTGCACTATAGTGCACTTCCACCAATCGTAGTGCTAATTCTAAATCTGACTAGTGCACAAATTCAGCTGTAGAGTTTATTCACATGGTGCTAGATGTATACCACAATGCAATGCGAATGTGATGCTAACTGCTCATAATACATAAAAAGGATAGTGCAGGAGGTCAACTTTGTATATGAACACATTCATAGTAAATTTTGAATGACTGATGAAGTTGATATTTCCGTTATAAATGCTGAATATTTTAAGTAATTTAAATGACTGACCCATGCATCCGTGTTCAATACTCTATTTTATTGCCTTTGCTGCTGTATTTTTCTACTTGCAAATGTCACCCATCAACGTTTGCTAGGATACCAGCAGTGTCCAAGACGGTCATCTTGTTTCACCAACTCCCTATAGAGAGAACTACATAGAACTATTTCAGATACCTGATAACAAAAAAAAATCCACAATGGGAGGTGCAGTGGCCCAAAACGGCCAGATTATTAGGCAACATTTGTACTAGACCGTCAAACACAAGGAGACTGCATTTGAAGCTGGCCTTCGATGTCAGCTGTGCATGTCGATATACTGAATCTCACGTGGCATGTCAATAGTTGATATCTAGATTTCTTTATGCATTAAAACTGTGGGGAGGTTAGGAGTGAAAAGGAAGGTTGGTTCGGTGTGCAGGAATGCACTGGTCACTCTTGTAAATTGGCGTTTTGGTTTTAAAACCTCACAAATTCTCAGAAACTAGACGGGTTCCCCCCTGCCCCCCTTCCCACCCCCCAAGGTGCCCTGGATCCCGCTGGACCCCCTGGCCCCAGACCTGGAGCGCTATCCAGAGTATCGGTTTGCCCAGCCAATGCTCTGCACCGTCAGGGCCGGGGAGATGCTGTACCTGCCCTCGCTGTGGTTCCACCACGTCCAGCAGTCTCACGGCTGCATTGCAGGTAGCACGCTCGCACACGCCTGTGCAGAACACGCTGCATAATGGGTTACATTAGGGTACCCGTTCATATCAACTAGTACTGGTTAGTGAGGCATGTTACAGTCATCCCACCTTAGGGATACTGAGTACAGGGAGGCAGATGAGGAGCATCCGGGAGGGTGGGGGTGCTGGCCAGCGCTTGGCTGGATCTGCAGGGGACCATTAAAAATAAGACCCATAATGCCTTGCACAATGACGTCACCACCACAGGCCCGATACCGTACCTATACATTGCCAACTGTGCCTAGGGCGGGTGATTTTACCAACACTGCCTAGCGTTATGACAGATTTCTGGGACATTGCGCGTCATTTGCGGGTGTCTGGGAGCTGCTGTGAGTTTGCGGGAGACTCCCGGAAATTCCGGAAGAAGTGGGATGTCTGATGTTAAAGCATAGATGTAACCTTCCAATATAACAGATTTGATTAAAGTTCTTCATTCCTTCTGCTGGGTTTAGGGCATGTATTTTCCTTCAGATTCTTGGATTGGGTTTGTGTTTAAAACTAAGAATCGAATGCAAGTTTCTCTAACTCTGTACTGAATCCACTGTTGGAAGACTGGCTGATCACGCACTTACTGTTTAGGTGCCTCGTGGACATAACAGTTTAAATGAACGGACTGTTAACACACATTCTCATTTTATTCCTCAGTGAATTTCTGGTATGATATGGAGTATGACATCAAGTACAACTACTTCCAGCTGCTTGAGGCAATATCCCAAGCTTCAAGACCACTCTGAGCCAGTAGGGGGCAGCATCCCCATTAAAAGACCGGGCCTTGTGAGTCCTCAAAGGCCATGCTTTAAACCAAAGACTGCATTGCTGCAGGGATGTTCCAGCATGGAAACCTGCTTCCCTCCTGACAGCACAGCTCTGGGAATGCACATCAGTACTCTCTGCACAGCAGTCTGCTTTCGGTCTGGAAGCATGATTAATGTCTGAGTGTAAGATAACACGGTGAATAAGTGTAATAAATATGGTTTTATTCAATTTCATCTTAAATTTAATCAGAGTACACAATAGAAACACTGAGGTTAAAAACATTCAGAACGACATATCAAGTCAGTGCAAAACTTAAAAAAAAAAAAAAAAAAAAAGTTTAGAGGCTTGTTAAAAAAAAAAAAAGAAGCCACGTCTCCTCCTGAAAAGCATCAAGTTATTGAGATAAAAATGTTGGAGTAAAAAGCATAGCTCAAAACCAAGGGGGTCTGCCAAAATACAGGCGTTTGGCTAAATTACAGGACCCAAATGGATAACCATGCAGTTTCCTGGGGACGTACACCCCCCGTGCCCTCCCCAACCCCCATGCATACATCCATGCGCCAAGTATTAAGGAAGATCCTACAGGCTACATACCACTATAGTGTAAAACAATCCAATGTCATTGTATGGCTCCCAGTCTATTTGGTCTTTCTTGTACTGTAGTTTAAAACTCTGCCATCTTGTGGACAAACCGGGTCGGGCAAGCACTGAGCTAGAAATATGCTATTAAAAAAACCTAATAAAAATCCTAATTCAAAGGGTGTGAATTAATTGCTTTGGGAGAATACAGGACATCTAATCCATGCATGCTGAAGCAGGCAAGCCTTTAAAATCGTCAATAAGAATGCTAACAGTGCCAGGAAGGGCCAACAAAACTATGGGCACACCTTGTAAGGGGACACGGTTTAAATGTCTGTAATTAAAAGTAACAATTGTTCAGCTTTTTACATTAGGGAGACATATCCATCAACTCAGCATTTTTTTAAAATAATAAACCCAGATGTGGGGATCGTGGTGCTGACTATTCATGTTGTCAGGTTGAGTTTATAAAGCCAAAAATGCCCAGGTATAAATAACAGCTTACAAAGAGTGCTGATGCCAGTCATCGGCTGAATGTGATCAATGTGGACGGGGCCTGTGTAGGTGGACAGGTTTGCTGGCCTGGAGCGACTGGACGGCGTGGGCCATCGTGTGCGTCCCAGCAGGCCACGGCCAAGACACAGGCACGGGAGTGGGGGGGGGCAGTGGCAATGCCAGTCTGGCGGCATGGCCCCACCGCAGCGGCAGCGGGAACGAGACCCGCACACCTTGCAGCCAGGGAGACGGGCGGGTTCTGCAAGCCCACACCCTGTCGGTGCGCGAGGTCCCCGAGGTAATGGTAGTCTGCTTAACCTACATCTGAGAATACAAGTGCTTTACATTGTCATAGCAAAAGAAAAAAAAAAAAAGTTAGAAATACACCAGGTCAAAACATCACAGCCGAAAGAGCTCTGAAGAAAGCCACACGCTGAGAGAGAAATTCACACTGACTGGCAGATTCCATTCACTGTTTGTAGTTTCTTGATTTGTGATCTAGACCAGAGAAGGTTTGAAGTCTTAGGGTAAACTATAAACTAATGCTTCACGTTTTCACTCCTCTGGCAGCAGCTGACGCCACGCCATCACGTGTGACCCCCACTAGTGTGGTTTCTGTGTCAGTGCCACCAGCTGAAAGCCTCTGTCACCTTAGGGATTTACAGCACAAACTCTGCTTCACCCGTGTGCTAAATTCCACGGGTAACAAATACAAAATCGGTTCTCTTGCTCAGAATTACGCCATAAATTTTCACTTTACAGTTTCCAAAAAAGACTTGGATTCCATCAGGTAAACAAAAGTGGACTTTAGAAAACTGACTGCTGGTAATTTTAAAATTAAGGCACCTTTGTTTCTTGAGATAGCCCCGTCTAAATTACGGTCGTCGGTTTTAAATATAAAAATGTGCTAAATATAAAATTGTGTGGGCCAGCAGACAAATGCTTTTTCCAGAGGTTTGGCGGTTTTCTGTCTGACCTTTTCAATTTCGGCCCACCGGTGACACTGACTATAGCTCGGGCATAAACCATATTAAAACATTCTACAGTATAAAAAGAAAAAACCTCCACAATTTCTGCAAAAAACATTGCACAATTCCTCACACTGTCTTTCCTCAATAAATACATAATCCGACTTCCTATAAGCATTTAAAATACGGTACATATAACCTGTGAACTATGTTCAATTGAAGAGAAGCCAAAGTCCGCCTTGCAGTGGGGCAAACTTCCCCATTTCACACTTATTGCCGTCGACTTTGAGGTCTCCCCTTTGTAACCCGGCCAGCTTCTACTTCTGGGTGATCGCTTCCTGGGAACCAGGGACCAGCTCACAGATAATTCACATTTGAATGGATTAAGAACGTAGGAGATCCCGACTGCAATCCCACCAGATGCGTCTTTGTAAGGAGGCCCCGTTCCAGGCTCCATCATGCTACAGAACGTTCTGGCTCTTCCTTCTCCAAAACAAAGCTAAAGAGTCGCGTCGGTCCGTTCCTCCTCAAGTATCAAGTTGTAACAAGATGCAGCATGTATAGAAACATGCCAGGCAGTCAGTGAATTGGAATTGACCATTTAAATTTTGGATTTTTAAGTCTCATCCTATAGAAACTTGAGTAGTGAGGTTGAAAACATGACAGTATCTGGCATTCAGGTGACAGGACTTAATGAGAATCATAGTCCATCATGAGCAAAGCTGGGTGTGACAGGCAGTCAGTAGTGTTGCTCCTTAGCAGGGCCGCCTCCATAGACACATGGTGCCTAAATTGTTCTCACAGAAACACAGTACTTCTGTTCAGTTTAAAAAACCACTTTGAATTGAATGGTTATTAAAAGGGTGCAGAGGGTCCTTGTACCATGGCTTAAGATCCTGCCTGGAATAACTAGCGGGGCTGTGGTTTGACCGTCTGGTCCGATGGCCGTCCGGGATTTAGCTGGGAGAGCTGAACTGGAGAGGGCAGTCAGACCCGGCCATCCAGCCTCCTCTCCACTGCCTTAAGCAGGAGCTCTGAGTACTGCTCCAGCAGGGCCAAGGTCCTCTCCTCACCCTGCCCGCCCGGCCGGCTGGCCAGCATGCCTGCTGCACCCCCGGGGCCCTCCGCGGGCGGGCATGGCGGCAGTGAGTCCAGCTCTGCCCGCACTGACCCGAAAGCCTTAGTCAGGAGCCGAGTCATCTCCTGCTGTTCTGGGCCAGGCTCCATCCCAGCACTGCTCACCTGGAGAAGAGAGGGACAGATGGACAGACAGTCAGGTAGCTCACCAGGAACCAGAGCATCCTTTAGACAATTTTTAAGGGGCTGAATCCCAGACTGCTGCTCTCTCTGATCGGGATTTCACCCTCAAGTTGCCCTGGCCTGCTGCCATGTCTACACCATCTCACCATCTTGAAGAGCTGAGCGGCTGCCTTCACACTTCTCTGCAGCTCGCCGGCCACCAGGCGGCAGGTGTTCATGTTCAGGGTGGGGTCTGGGTGCAGAAAGGTAATCATGTCACTTTGGGTGTCCTCAGCCTCACCCTGCCCCCATGTGCTGATACATTACGCATTATAGCATTTACAATATAAAAACAATATTAATGAAATGTCTTTGGGCATCTAAAAGACAGTAAGGCAGTCAGTGTTAATGAGATGAGCACATTATCAACCCTGAGGGATCCTTTTAATTAAAATGCACATGAAAAGTAGTGACAGCGAGATGGGAGAAGGGAGCGAGAAGCGGATGGTGACAGATGGTACGAGTCAGAGGGACGGAAGCGAGGGAAGAGGCATGCCTAGGCCAGCAGGGGGCAACGGATGGGCTGAAGCACGCATGGCAGAGGAGGTGGGCCGGAGAGGTGCAGTGAGGCAAAGCTTGGCCAGGCTCAGGGGTGAACAGCTGCTAAAGCAAACCTGGGTCTGGGGTGCGGGGGTCCAGCGGGCTGACTGGGGCCGGTCCTGAGGATGGCCCCACCATGAGGGGCCCAAGTAGGGGGGGTCCTGCCTCATCACCAGCTGGCTTCACCTGCTCCGGGCGGCTTAGGTTGGGGCACGGCTCCACAAGTGCGCACTTGTCAGTTTCCGGCTTCTCTGTGGCATCCTTTGGTTGGATAACAGAGAGGCCAGTGACCAGCTGGGGGTTCCCCGAGGGGGTCTGCGCCTGCACCTGTGGGTGGGGGCCTGTCTTGCCAGTGAAGACAGCAGGGGAGCTGGGGGCATGACCATCCTTGGAGGCTTTGGAGGACTTGTTTGTTGGGGAGAACACGGCCACAGTCGGCTTGTCGGGAAGGGGTTTGGGGATCTCCAGAGTGAGGTGGGGTCGGGGGCCGTAACTAAGCCTGCTTTGGAGGCCTTTGGGACAGTGAGCGCTCGGGGAGCTGAGGGTTGGCGTGACATGAGCTCGGGGCGCCGTGGAGCCCAAGGGGGAGGTAGCAGCGGTTGGAGACATAGCTATGGATAAAGCAGCTGGCTTGTTCTTGTCCTGAGAGCCACCCTTAGCGAAGTTTGAGGAGCTTGGCTCGGTGTTGGATGGTGGGCTGGATGGGGCCTCACCGAGTTCTCCCAGATTGAGGCTGTCACCCAAGGAGACAGAACGGGACATCTTTGCCATGGAGCTAGTGGTGGGGCTCATGTATGAGCGGGCCTTGGGGATCCTTGGGGACGGGGTGGCATTGTCCCGTGGCTGGGGGGAGGTTGGCACAGAGGGGTCCGAATGGTGCGGTGTAGCGTAGGGGTCTCTCTCATCACTCTGCAGCAGATCAGGGTCAGGAAACGGCTCCTTGGCACGTTGGGAGGACGGCTGTGGGTTATCAGCTGGCCGAGGGGAAAAGCAGACACAGGAAAGTGAACCCCAAACCCAAGCAGGTTCCTACAGTTGCATTGATTGAGACCCAGATCCTTCAGGAAGGATGGAGATGGGCGACTCACCCGCAGTGGGCAGGTTCTGCGCCGAGTGGGACTTTCTCAGGCTGCTTGTGGACAGGTGTGAGGCTGCAGACTTGGCAGTGGGGCCGGCCACCCGCCGGGGGTCAACCACCTGCGTCCTCCTCCTCTGAGGGGTGGAGCGGGAGACCAGCCCCGTTTCCGGCCCCTTGCCGTCAGATCCTTTCCGCTGGCCGTTTTCAGCGGGGCACCGCGCCGAGACCAGAGGCCGCGCTGTCGCGCTGGAGGCCTTCCCGTCTCCGCTGATCTTCGAGGAGAATGTAAAGGCATTCCTGTGACAAGGGGTAAACACAATTAGGAAGCAGACTAGGGCTAGAGACATTTGTGCTCTTTGTTCTGGTATCGTGAGAACAAATCAGTCCATCTTCCTTCCTAGGATAATCAAACCACTCAAATTTACAAATGCTAGTTAAACAAGCAAGCAGGCAAACCTGCAAATGACCAAACCCAAAAGTACCTGCTCGTTGGGTTCTTGGACAGGTACCGGGCTGAGATGCTGATGATCTCAGGGGTGCTCTGGGTTCTCACTGGGTTTGCTAAACATTTAGAGGGCCAGAGAGAGACACATTACATGTACAAACAAGGTTCATCAGGAGTCCTGCGGAGCATTAGGTCCACTTTTTATGTAACCTGGGACAATTTGCTGCTTGCTGGTCCTGCTTCTACCTGCTCTGGTCTACATATGTAGAGTACATGAGTAGGACAGAGGGAGCTCACAGAAGACAGTGCTGCAAACGAAATGGGAAACATGCAGGAACTTGTGAATCACCATCCCAAATTTAGCAAGGCTAAAATTCTATGGGAAAAATGGCAGGAGGTTCTTTTGGTGGGAGGAAGAGATGCACTGGGCAGAAAAAAAAGCATAAGTCGAGGCAACAGGCGGGACCCAAATGCCCAGAATGTTGAGGGAACCTTCTTGGGCTTGTGCTTCTGAGGACAGCAGTAGGTGGAGGAGGTGACCTGGAGTTACGGCCTACCTGTGCCACCCAGGTCAGCTAGCATCTCAAAGTGCTGCTTCAGGAAGGCTTCCTGGTCTGGCGTGTGGGGCACAACCTCTGGAACCTCAGCCTTCACAAACTCCTCCTCCTCCTCTTCCAGCTCCTCCCCCTCAGAGGAGTTCCCATCCACACTGAGTGGCTCTGTAGCTTCGGAATCTGAAACAGCAGCACATGGGCATAGTCACATGCTGCCAGTTACTTCCAGCCCATCCTGGCCACCTATACCCAGATGCACAGTTAATATGAGCACTGTTCCATCAGCCAACATGTCTACAGCACTGGGACAAGGTCACCTTGGTGCAAGCTGTTAGTAACCATAGCAACAGGATCCTGTAAAGTATGACGCAAACATGTACACTGCAACATGAAACCTGTGTGTAGCAAATGCACAAATTGGGTATATATGCAAATATACACACAAGCATGATGATTCCCCACAAACATGCAAACAGGCCAAGGGCACACACGCAGCGGCTAAAGTGTGCTTTGCATAAGCAGTGACTAATTTTCCATTCGTGTTTCCGGTCACAAAGACACAGAAGATCGAGTGCTTGGTTACACTCTGTACAAATGTCAATGCAGCTACAGGATAGAGTTTCACAAAAGCAGAAGAGTGGAGCCTGCTTTTCCAGTCAGTACCCTGAGCTAATCGCTGAACCCTTGAGAGTTACAAGTAGGCAGCACTTAAAATTAACCTTCAGTCTGTAATTATCAGCTGTTACACAAGGCCTTAGAGCTTTGAAAACATCAATGTAGAATTAGACCATCATGAACGCTCTGAGCCCCCCGCCCCCCCGCATGGGCGATCACATGGGTGGGCTTCCCCCAAGACTGATTTTGGGGCCGTCCTGCTGTGGATGTGCGAGGGTGTCCCGTCTCACCTTCTGCGGGCTGGTCCGGACTCGACAGCCGGCTGCTAGAATAGTCCACAGAGCAGGCACTGTCCGGGCTGTGCTTGTCATGGCAACCGTTTCCCCTGTAGCATCGTCCCAGAGGTACACGTGGGAGCTCCTTCACCTGGTACTCACTGTAAACATGACTATTTTTACTGTCAAAACTTGGGCTGCACAATATATCATGTCATTGTCATCGCAATGCACGCAGATGCAATAATCGCATTGTAGGACATGCAACGTCAAGTAAAACAAATTAAATCAACCACATCATGCCAGAAAACTCACACCCACTCACATTTCATTACTAATCTACAAGAGAAGTCTGTCTGATTTAATTTCATTTTTGGATAAAATCACATCATGATATCTGATTTTCCATTACCATGCAACCCTACAAAACTGCATTACAATAAACAAACTCAAACAGATCTGACAATATGTAGGAACCTTTACCTGTCTGCAAGACTCGCCCTGTCCTCGGTTCCCTCGGGGTACAGCACTGGCTCCTCCGTCTCTGGGCTCAACCGGATGCTACGCGGACGAGAGTAAGCCCACCGACCTTTATCAGACTCCTCCACCTGCGCGACAAGGACGAAGGCAAAGGGACCGATGTCATTAACTTATTAGAATGAGCAAAAAAAAAAGCAATGACTGTTTTTGTAATGCTACCATCATCCTACCAATAGACCAGTACTTCTGTGCATCTTTCAGGACAATCACTCTCACTGAAACTCGCCAACTCACACACCAACACTCACTCTTGCACACCAATGCACGCTCTCACCATTTTCTGCCCACACAGCAACCCTCAACTCCACGCGCAAAACGACTCACTCTCCCGCACGCCGACTCACTCTCTCCAATGCTGAGTCACGCATGATGGCCCACCACCGCACGCCGACTCACTCTCTCCAATGCTGAGTCACGCATGATGGCCCACCACCGCACGCCGACTCACTCTCTCCAATGCTGAGTCACGCATGATGGCCCACCACCGCACGCCGACTCACTCTCTCGAACACGCCGACACTCGCTTTCACGCTCACTCACCGGGACCCCTGTGGTCTGTAGGCTGGTGGTGCTGCCCAGCTCGTTCTCCATGAAGGTGCTGGCTGGTCTGGTCTTGCATGGAGAAGGTACCATGGCAAAAGACTCCAGCTGCCGGAGGTCTAGCATGGACTTGACCACCAGCCCCGTGCTGCCCATGCGCCTGGACCAGCGTCGGCGTGGCCGGGGATTGGATGCCGTTGGCTCTTGCTGGGACTGGCCCTCTGCCTGCCACGCTGTTGAGGGGCTTTCCTGTTGAGTGTACATGGTGTGTGAGGACAGCGGGGGGCACCCACTTTGCACACACCACAACACTGACGAACATTCAGTGGATTGATGGCAGATAACAGGGTGCTTCAGAAGGGATATCAGGTCCAAACTGCTTTGTATTTGCTATGGAAATAATTAGCAATACTGTAGAATTAAACTATTACAAAAAAAAAAAACTGCTGACCTTCTGTTCCCAAGTGTTGGGTCCATTGTACTTGTCCTCAGAATTGCCTGGCAATGGCACTATGACAAAAGAGATTGATAGGATAAAGCAATAGAGGTAAGCCTCAAACTATAGACATTGACAAATGGCTCAGAATGAGGAAGATGTGCATGTGTGTGTGTGTGTACAGGTTTTGCTATACTTATGAGGGTCAAAGGACCTCCCACGTATAGCGAATCCCCCCCAAAAAACGGGACTAGTGAAGTGATTTTTTTTTCTGTCCTCGCTACTTCAGACTTCATCAAAATCTGTGAATGCAATTAAAAAAAGGGAAAATACCAAAAATCATGCATTTTGTTTGGTTACTTATGGTTATGATCAGGGCTGGGTACTGGTTAAAGGTGTTCTGACTGGGATTAGGGATTTTCCTATAGAAAATCACTAAGGTAGGAATACTAACATCTGTGTTGTGTGTGTGTGTGTGTGTGTGTGTGCTGTACCAGTCTCGTCACCAGTGCTGCTGCCAGAGGAGATGTGTAGGGAGATCTGGTCCTGCCTCTTGCCCGCCTCCTCCTCTTCCTCGATGCAGTCCTCCTCCACCTCTTTGTCACTGTCAGAGGACATGGTGGCCAGGACGGGCGTGCTCCGCATCTCCCGCCTGGTGCAGTGCAGCAGAGGGTCAGAACGCTGGCTAGAGGCTGCATGCATTGGGAGCTCCAAGATGCCAGGCCTACTACTTCTGATAAACTGAATAAGCCTGTCAGCAGTCAGAATCAGGTGGAAGAACTGTACGGATTACATAGCGTTTCAGCATTATAATAAGCACTGATTTCAGAGTATGTTTTTGCATTTGATGATTACATGTATTTGATCATTTTAATTAGCAGGGTCGGACAGATCCTAGAGAAATTTGGGGGACCTTTGGACCTTGCTCAAGTGAGATCGCTCTGCCAGCCCTGAGATTTGAGAGGCACAGAGTCCTGGGCTACACGCAAGTTGCCAGACAATGGGCACATACCTGAGTGTGGACGGCTTGTGTGTGGGCGTTTTCTGTACCGGTTTGCCCTTCTGTTTGAGATCAGAGAGCCGCTGCCGCATGTTGATGGTCAGCTCTGGGCTTAGACGCCACACAAAGATGCAACTGTGTGCAGAAATTAGAGCCAGTCCACTGACCATCGTGACCAGCCAAAGGAGTTTCTGCAATATATTACATCCCCAACACAGAAAATCCATACCTGTCCCCTGAAACTGAAATCAGGTGCTTGCAATCGTTGGTAAATTTCATTCCAGTGACAATCTCTGTAGACAAGAAGCATAATGTTCAGAGGACATGTTTTTACTGGTCACATACTGCATGTCATTACAAGGTCAAATAAGGATTTGCCATCCAATGAACCATTGGCTGACTCACTGACATTCTAAGTTTACCTCAAAGCAAAACCTAGTCTAAAAGGCTCATTCATCAGCTGCTGTGTCAGTACAGAGGCTTAAATTCAAAGACATACACTTCATTGTCCTTCTACCTGACCATCTGCGACTATAAGCTGCCTAAAGTGTTTGAAAGACTTTTTGTGACTTTACCAGAATGTCCAAACATGGTGGCTACACACTCTCCGGAGTAGAAGTCGAAGATACAGATGTTCTTGTCTGAGCAGCTGGTGGCCACATACATCCCTGAAGGGTCAATCTGGACCTAAAAGTCAAACCTGACCTTAGATCTACTACATGCACACTCACGGGACCATAGAAATAGCGATTAATAGTATCCAGCAGTATAAACTGATGAAAAATTAAGCTGCTTTGGATAAAAAGAATCCACTAAGCAACTAGAAATCCCAAAACCACATGTAAGGCGTTTATAAGTGAGCAGCAGACCATCTGAAGGTGTTACCGACTGCGGAGAAAAATAAATAGCTAAGCGTATGCTACGTCACAAAGTGCTGAAGCCTGCAGGTGCTCCCCGTGGCATGTGACCCCCCAAGACTCCAGCCAAGAAATGGCTCTGCTCCTTTGAGTTTCGCCATATTCCAGCGCACAGATAAAGGCACAGGCAGCTGTGTGAATCTCTGTGCGTCACAGGTTACCTTTATGAGTGTGCCGTCCTCGCCCTGGGAGCCCTTGTACACCTTCTTCTGCTTGCCGTTGCTGATGTTGAAAATCCTGGGGGTGGGGGTGGGAGAGGGGCATGGAAGGCATGCTCAGAAGGCAGTCGAGAGCTATCGTGGAAGGTCATCGCCATGAGGCACTGAAGGGACCTTCACCTCATGCCCCACCTCAGGTCAATATCTGCTGTGTGCCAAAGGCTTCGGCTCTGGGGAAACCCAATAGCTGCCAGTGGTTTTAATGCATTATTAAAATAAGTTCCCGAGGAGATGGATTCCTCAAGGGACACATCACCAACCACATTTCGGGGTGGGAGAAGACAGATCCCCATGTGGTATGTCAACCGAACCCAGAACATTTCTGGTATACAGTGACCTAGATCCAGAAAAGGGACTTAAAGCTAAAAACTCTGCATTCTAAATATGGAATCATATGGAATATGATTCTTTATTTGTGTGGGTGAAATCAGCACCTTAAAATTTCTGTAGCTAAACCAAGAATATGGTATAAAATGCCTGGCATTGAGGTGGAGTAGACAAGGGGAGAGCGGGAGGAGGTACAGGCTCTCAGCGTGCTGCGCTCAGACACACCATAATCACACACTGCTAGCGGGCACTGACTGAAAACAGTGACGCTGGAGAATTAGCACTGATGCTAATGCTAATTAATGGCAACGTTCTGAGCCACAATGACCGAGCGGTACAGACCTGATGCTGCGGTCCTGGCAGCCAATGGCGGCGTACTTCCGGGTGGAGTCCACATCCATGTCGTACAGGGTGGTCTTGCGCACAACGTGATGGGTGCGGGTGAACTCCGTCCCTCCCTTTGTCTGTAGGGAGGCACGGTATGTTGGCGTTAGGATCTGCTGCAGCACTGAGGATCTCCATTTGCGTCGCGGCAATGGGTTCATGGAAGTACTGGAAGCCAGTTTATCATCATCACCACCACCACCACCACCACCACCATCATCAACATTACTACTATTATCAACTATTCTTGTTACTAACAAAAACAATCATTACATTTATTATTATTACTATTATTATTATTATTATTACAAGAAATGCTTTTCTGTTACAAGAAGAGTGATAACTCAGTAGGTGGTTAAGACTTTTTTTATATATATTTAAGGCTCAGGGGGGTGGCATGGTGGTGCTGTGGTTAGCACTGTTGCCTCACACCTCTGGGACCAAGGTTCGAGTTTCCGCCCAGGTTCCATGTGTGTGGAGTTTGCATGTTCTCCCTACTTTATGTCATTGTGGGGTTTCCTCCGGGTTCCCCCCCATAAAACATGAAGAGGCTGACTGGAGTTACCAAATTGCCCATAGGTGTGCATGTGTGAGTGTTCCCTTTGATGAGCTGGTTTCCCTGCCCTGGGTTGTTCCCCAGCTCGTCCCCATAGCTTCCGGGATAGGCCCCAGACCCCCCCACAACCCGGAAGGATAAGCAGATTCAGAAAATGGATCGTGGGAGTTTTACTTAAAAAAAACATTCTGAGGGCATAATGAAAAATGATTGGTTCAGTGAGGTCAGATTGCAACTAAGAGATCTGATGGTTGGTCTAATAACATCTGACTGGTTCACTCTCTGCACTCAGCATATGTTTGAGTAAGTAAAACTCCCATGAGCATTATAAATGACACTAGCCATATAGTCCAATTTGGAATGGAAGATTTAATATTCCTTGTGTATTCAAAAGAAGTTCCCTTTTTAAAAAAAATGTAGGCGAATGTTTTTTGCTCACACTTGCTGTATTCGACTCAAGCGGAGCTAATAAAACCCAGCTCAGGCTAAGCTGCTACAGCAGTATTTTGAAGGCACACAAAAAATGGCCCCAGTGCTACTGTGTGCTGCCGTAATCTCTGTGGAAACGGAGAACTGCTCTAATCAGCTGAGAGAACTGGGGAATTTAGACAACCCGTAACTACAGATTCAGTAAATCATACAACAGACAACCATAAACAGGTCATATAAAATTACAGCATTTAAAAACTTCATACCAGACACAGAGAACTCTAATTACCCTCCATAATTACTCTGGGCTAAAGTTAACCAGGACAATCTAAAAGCCAGCCTTGTCAATTCACAAACCACCAACGGCATCACACAATAATGAAGAGGAAAATCCCACAAAGGTTTAACATAATAAATCTAAAATCCCCAGCAGAGGCTGTTTGCAGGCTGCACAGCTCAATGGCCGAAGGGTAGAAGGGTTCTTTTTTTCCAGCTGAAAAATCATAAAAGTGTGGCTAGGCAAACAATTAGGGATTAAAGTCACTATCTGTCTCAAAGTGAATCACACCAAAGATCAATTGCAGAGGGATATTTTCAAGCAACAGATGTGATCGTGGAAAGGAATCTCAAAGAGAAATTCCGTCTCTGGCTCTCCTATAATCCCGCATAGGCCAAACAAGGCCAAAAATATCCCTGTATCACTATAGAGCCTTTACGCTTGTAAACTGAAATCTAACCACTTAAATATACGAGGAGAATGTTTAGCACATAAACAAAGTTTGGCCAAGGACAGGACATAGATGCTTATCCAGTCCGAAGGCGAGATGGACACGCTGACATATTTAAAAGTCCATTAGTAGTCTAGGCAGCCAGAAACACAAACTACACTGCATCTGACCCCCGAGACAGCGACACTGGGTCAGCCTGGGGTGGGCAGCCGAGGCAAGGAACGCTGGTAGGCTTTGGCACCAGCAATCAGACCCCCCACACAGTCACACAGAAGACAACTTCTAAAATTAAAAAGCACACTAGTTATGTGCATGACCGAGATCAGAGAACAGATCAGAACTGTGGGAATCCAGCACCGGGGTAAAAGTAAGAAATCCCACAAGTTACAAAACTTAACACCCCCTTGACAAGCCGAAAATCCAACACCATGTGCTCGGGTAGCTGTGAATGAGGGGTTATATAATGGGGACTTAGGGATCGCTATGGTTCTGCTGTTCTTAAATTGGGGTAAATTATAAACAGGGCTGTGTGCTCAAAAAGTTGGACATTATCCAGAGCGCAAGGCGTGACTGTGGCTGGCTGACATGCATAGAGCCGGAGACCAGGCAAGGCAATACACCCACAGGATGAGTAAGGGCGCACTAGTGTGGTGTCTGACCAGTGTGAGAATGACCGCAGTCCCCAGCTTGCACTGGGTCAAAGTTCAAGGGTCAACTGGGCATGGCTGACCTTCTGTGCCGTCCGGAAGTAGATGCTCTTGTCAGCGCCACAGCTGATCATCCTCACCTTGCCATCGTTAGCTGGGAGAGAGGAGAGGGGGTTACTATGGCAACAGCAGCAAACCGCCCACACCAGAGAGGGGGATGGCAGTTTCAGGCCAGCTCCGCAGCCAGTGTTGGCATGACAACAGCTGTTTCTCCCCCATAATTAACACCCTGCACCTAAGATCGCATTAGTCTTATACTAGATTCAAACACCCTAGTGAAAAAGTAAACACTAAAAACTTTTTAAACTGCTACCGGGAGAGAAATCATGAAGACTAGCTTGCGCGCTGGGGCTATCAAAGGAGAATGCACACAGCGAGAATGTTACTGGGTTACGGAGATCAGACAATGTGCACTGTACTGCCCGCCCTTACGAGGGCACCAGTTAGCTGGGGTACCACCTACAGTATAACATGCACCAAAAGTCCATGACGCAGGCTTCAGCCAAATGTTTCTGAGCTGAGATCTTCTCATTGGGGTGAGATTAAGACCACCGACCTCAAAGTGTTAACAGGAGAGATCTTTATCTTTTTTTTTTTGTCTGAAATTCCACGGAAAGTTTAAATCCTTATCAAGAACCTTCAGCTTTAAATACAAATTTAACTTTTGCGGTACAGCACACCCACTCAAAAGAAACATTTTCAACTAAACTGGTGATGCTACTCATAATTATTTTAAATATAATAAAATGTGCACGCGGACCGTCGCGCGGGTGGGATTCGGCGGGCGACTGACCGGCGAAGCGCACGGCTGTGATGGCGGACGAGTGCTCGTCCAGCGTCTGCAGCAGGCCATAGTCGCTCTCCGCGTCCAACACGTGGATCAGCCGGTCGCGGCTGGCGCTGGCCAGCAACCTCAGACCTGACACACACACACAGCTGTGAGCTCACCAGTTACTGACCTCCAGCTCGCACCCCCCAGCCCCTCAAGATGCCCCCCCCCCTCACTGCTCTCTCTCCGCATGGCATCATAAAGTAGTTCCTCTGAATCTGGAATGGTTAAAATGCACATTTCTGTTTATGGCCCCCACCCAAATTCCGGTGCTGTCAGGCAGGTCGCCACCCATCAGAAGATTTTGGCTTCCACCAGGGGACCTTATGAGCGCTTTCAGCAGAGCACAATCCGCTCAGGTCCACCACACAGCCCTGCAGGTGCAATGGCAGACGTCTCTGAAGGGCGTCTACATCGAGAGCAGCCCGGCAGTGACACCCATCCAGGAGAGTAACGCTCTTTGGCTTCTGGGTCTCTGCACTTCAGACCTTCGCTCCCTGTGAAATGTACAATCAGGCCTGGCTATCTGATGGGCCAATGGGTTTTGTGTGACCCCCCCCTCCCCAGCATAATTTATTGCAGGGGGGGGACCCCAAAATCCAGAGCCAGTTTCCAATCCCAGGCCGCACTACACACCTGTACATGTAGCATGCACGTGGATTTTACAGGAGCAATTCAGGTCAAGTAGCATGAAGTATAACACTAGCAGAGGCCTAGATGGGGGCAAGTAACCAGTACAATACCAGCCACAGACACACTTAACCAGCAGCGGACTCACAGCGGCTCCAAGTTCCCAAAGCATGAGCAGCGGCAGCTAAACAGAGCCAATAGGCTTCCAGCTCTCCGACACCCCCAGCTCATTACCCACATCCACGGAGCGGAAATGGCAACCGGCCGCCGATTAGCATTCAGGGGGATTTGGTGGAAGTGTAAAAAAAACAAAATCGCCAAATCAGGTAGCTGGAGCCTTGCACCACCCCTTTAAATGCCCCCACTTGCCACCAGCCCCAGATCTGTTTAGAGTCTAAACCACATGCCTTTCACATGGTGCTTAGGCTGAAGATGTTTCTCTGGACGGGTTCCATACCCACTGAGTGGGGAGTAATTACAGGCTCTGCTGGTGCTCTCCTGTGAATCCCGACTGAGGGACACGCCTCTCAATCAGAGCCGCGCGATTAAGCCTCGCGGAAAACCCCGCGCTTATCTCCGCGACCGAGGCCCCGCCCGAGACACGTCCGCGCGCGGACTCACCGCTCAGCGAGTCGCCCGCTCAGCGGCTGCGAGTCCGCACGCGCGACGTCTCCATGACTGAACTCGATACTGGGACATCGGGGGCGCCCGGCAGCGCGTGAATTACGGTGAGCGATCCAGTGTGCTGAGCAGGGGGCCCTCCAGCACTGCCCGCACCCCCTCAGCGGGAGATTTTCCAGACTGAGCAGAAAGCTGGACTGCAGCTTGTCCTGTGGCGTGCAAATTTCTAATGAGCTACATTTAATAACAGAGAGAATTACCGGAATTATACTGCGCGGAATCCAAGAAGTTCACTGTGGCCGAACTGTTTCAGTACAGTGAAATTAGACCAGGGTGGTGCTCCTATAAAAAAAAAAATACTAATAATACTAATAATCTTTAAGCTCTAAAAGGACTCGGAGACTGATGGGACAGTACAGAAAAACTAGGTTAGGGATGGGTCCTCTCCAGGCTCCCCTTAATCTGAATGGTACCAGCCAGAGAACAGAATTAACCACAGGCAAGTGAAAAAAATAAATAATAATAAAAAAAAAAAAAATCAAAACCCTGCGAATAAGCAGAGCGGGCCTGTCCTCACACACACTTTGCCTCTGGGAAGGGAGGTGGCCATCCGGGGTGGGGTGGGGGGGCGGGGGGAGACAAGCTCAGCACTGGACCCCTTCCAGGACATTCCTCCCTCCCGATGGCCGCGGCCCGCCACAGCTGTGAGGCCCGATAATCCCGCTACATTAGAAGCTAACAGATGCGCCACAGCCTGTGGACACTGACACATGCAAACCGCAGTGACTGGGGGAGACATTAACTAGCACTACAGCAGCACAGTACTGTGGTACAGCAAGTGGGAGAGCAGGCCGGGGTGCAGCACGGGAGAGCTCAAACTGCCAGTGCCCTAAAGCCCCCCCGGAAATAAAACTGCTTATTGCACAATGGTGTAATAATAGGTGTGGACTCTTCAGAAAAGGTTTGCTGGCGAATCACCTCCTGTCAGAAAGGCTTTCTATTTTCAACCGCTAGTTCAAACACAGATACATGCAGTGATTTCATGATAGCTCATAATTTCAAACTTAAGTCATAATTTACGTTCCCTTCATATTCTGTCTGAATGATTGTATTTATGGTGATTTAAGAAATTCTGATGACGACACATTTACAGCTGTATATATGCCATGTCAGATGTCAGAAATAATGGTGATCAGATTGAATATATAAGGACAGTGCAGTGTTTCCTAATCCGGTCCTCTGGGACCCACAGACAGGAGCTGGGGGGGGGGAGCAAAAATGTGGACTGTCTGGCAGAGAGCTTAGAGGCAGCAAAAACATGGATCGACTGCGGGTCCCCAAGGACTGGATGGGGAGGAAGTGAAATCATACGAGTAGAATTTAAGTTAGCCCCTAGTGCCATGGCCACTGACCGGTCTCCGGCTTGGAGTACTCCAGACAGAGGATCTCCGAGTCATGGGCCTCCACCTTCAGAATCTCCTCCATGCTCTGGAGCTCATGAATCCTGCAATAAGGTGGGCGATTTAGCAGGCTGCCCCTTGGGTATGATACGGCTCTCTGCTACATCACATCTTTAGCAACATACAATGATCTGACATACAGTAAGTGTTATATGAAAGCTTTCATCAGGGCTGGGCTCTTGGCCCATGGGTACCCCAGTACAGTACCTTAGGGTGCCTATGCGGTCGCCAGAAGCCAGGTGCTGACCATCGGGACTGATGCTCATGGTCCTAATGCCAGTCCGGTTCTCGGAGGTCTGGATGTCAGATTTCTCTGTGTTGCTGGTGGCTATGCACTCCAGGTCCAGCAGGGCGGCGCTGTTGTTTTCCATGTAGATGACCTTCATGAGGTCCTATGTGGGTAGCATGACATTTTCAAGGTTCTCCCCAAATATATAATTTTTTTAAGCCAGTGTTTCCCGATCTGGTCCTCAGGAACCAGCTGGAAGGGAGCAAAATTGTGGACCTACTGTAGGTCCCCGAGGACCAGCCTGGGAAACACTGGTTTAAGACTGGTTTTGTACTCTTGTCTTGTCTGCACCACATTTTTTGCAAAAATGTGATCCGCACAGTATATAATTAGTGTCAAGAGGAAAAAGGCTGCAAGGTGTTAAGGACTAAATACAGAACTTTATTGCTTGCAGTACTGATCCTCCACTGGCAGACTTCAGCCACATAACCAGGCTTTCCCTGGGCCAGCAGACTGTGACTGACAGCTCACAGTCACTGCACACTGTCAGACCCAAATCCTCACATCTCCCAGCACTAACCATCAGTGTGCCATAGGTATCTGCCTGACCAGGGTTGAAAATAAAACCTACAATTAGCAGCCCATAACTGTCCTGAAGGCAACGACTGCGTGGGACAGAACGCCTAAAAAAAACAGACACCAAGAATAAGCAAGGAGCTGGAAAAAAAAACTGTTTGTGATGAGAAATGATGTGAGTATCCATTGTAACCAGATGTGGGACGAACTGAACGTCAGGACTGGTGTGTGTGCAAAAGCCAGCTTCCAGGCTGCGACTAATGACGGACTGCTGGGCGTGAGACCACGGACCGGGGAAGAGAGGTGGAATGAGATACAGGCTGAGGAGTCATCAATCACTGCGGGTCTGATAAATACAGCACCGCCAGGCATCTGAAAGCTACTGACTCAGACCTTGTAAGGCGGTTCGACGGGCTGATCGGAACAGCTGTGCTTAACCAGGTAAACACCATGACTCAAGGACTGGAGTTGAGAAGCACTCAAAAGGCGTAGAACCCTTTTCCAAAGAAGCATAAGGTCCAGTAATGAGTTTTAGATTCGGCCGCTTGTAATAATAGGGATCCTTGCCTCAGCCAGTGTGAACAATCTACTTGCATGCAGTAGGAACAGTGGCTGTAATATGTTGGGGGGGGGGGCCCGGACTCACATTGCTGAGGACGTTGCGGCTGAGAGAAGAGCTGTGGCCGTCTGTGTTCCATAAGCGGATTGTGTTGTCCGAGGAACAGCTGAGGAACGAGCCGGGGGGCAGGAATGCTTGCTGGCCCTGGGAGACCTCGGGGTACACCTAAAGTATGAAATGGGACAGTCAGGCACCGGGGCGGGCCTCTCGGATATGCTAAGGGGCACTGACAGGACGCTTCGTGTAGGCGGCAGCCTTTCGTGGCAAACGGCGGGCCCTCGGACGCACCTCCGCACTCCACACGCAGGCCGAGTGGTAGAGGGCCGAGTGCACCTTGCCCACTTTCCGCAGGTCCCTCACGTCCCACACGTACAGGCTGTGGTCGTTGTAGACACACGACAACCAGCGGCTGGTGGGGTCGTAGGTCAGGGCCACCGTGTCGGGATAGCGGGCGTCCGGCTTGAAGGAGAAGAGGTGGCTGAGAGAGGATGAGGGAGACAATGGGAGGTCAGGAGGGCTGTGGGGGGGAGGGGGGGGTACAGGGTGGGCCGAATTCAACAGGACTATAGCGGGCAGCCTCCAAACTTCTGCATGGCCAGACGGTGGCAGCACAAGGCGAAACCTCCATCACAGGATGCAGGAACAGACAGAGTGGAGCAGAGGGTTAGCATGCAGCTGCCAAGGGGAAACAATGTGTGTTTGCATGCTTTAGTCTCCAAGCCTAATACATAACTGCATATAATATCTGAATGGAATGAATCAAACCTGTCAAAACAAAGACGGGACGGGTGCAAGACAAGAGATGCATAGTTTAAAGAGACAACAGCTGTGTTTGTGCTGTACATAATAAAAGCATAAAAGCAGGGACTTCAATGGCTTCTCTGTAAATAACGTTCAATAATGTCTTTCAGCGGCACAACGGAGCTGTTCAGGTACTCGGCCCCTCTAAAGACCCGAGTCAGAGAAAGGGCGCGGAAGTGACATGACGCGCTCGCGGCGTGGAAGACGCCGGGTGCCACGCAGGAGGAGCCCACACACATCCTCAGCGAAAGCATTTTCTGAGAGCGCTTGGAAGTTTTTAAAAGGCATTGACATTCGGATCCCGTCGGGTCAAATTCTTAGCTTCCCACACTGCGCCGGCTGGAATTCGAAGCAATGTGGGGGGGGGGGGGGGGTTTGGGTTTGCACAAGCCTCATCATCTGCAGACTCGCATTCTGACATGCTTAATTTATGATTTCGGCAACATCAGTTGAACAGTAGAACTTGCACACAAACACACAAAAAAGTTCAAACCCAAACCCAGCGTCTGAAGTTGGCTAGTGCTCATTGGTACATGGTACAGGCAGCTCTTTGCTTCTCTTGGGCACTTTCTGTAATCTCACATAAAGTACATACCAAGGGGAATATTGGCACCAAGCACTAGCCAAATCCTTCCCATTTGGTACCGGAGGGGAAATGATCTGGATAAAGCTGGTTCTGAACTGTAAATCCGTAGTCACACCTCAGAAAACAGAGAAGCAGCGATTATGTGACAACGTGATCGTGCAAAAGGACTCGAGGACAAGCCTGGCCGTCCTGCAGAAGCTCACCTGGCCTCCGTCACCGTGGCGACGTCCAGGCCCAGACTGTGGGGCCGCGGCAGACTGCAGATGAAGTGCAGGTTGGCGGGGTTGAAGGCGCGCACCGTGCCATCTGCGCAGCCGCAGAAGATCAGCTCCTCGGTCACGGACAGGGAGGTGGCCAGGCTGGTCTGGGGGGGGGGGGGGGG
>JAODKL010000027.1:4377310-4387894 GCA_026780765.1 Petrocephalus schoutedeni | reverse complement strand
CCCCCCCCCCCCCCCCCCCCCCCCCCCCCCCCCCTCGTGTCTTGCCTAACCAAGTCGCCTTGAAGGACAGCCCCTTGTAAATCATGTGTCTCCTGTCGCCCTGTACGATGTTCCCACACTGCAAGTGTCAGGAGGCAGCATTAACAGCCAGGATTCGCACAGAGCAATACAGCTAATGGAAAAGAAAAAAAAAAAAACAGCTGAATAAAGAAATTAAGTTTACGAAGGACGGCGACGATTATTCACAGAACGCTACGAGAGAAAAAGGTAAAACACCAGGCAACAAGTAATCAAACATCCCTGGCTCAGTCTTGTAATGAATACTGGTAAATACATCGTTAAAACAAACGCAGGCGTGCAAAGTCAGCCATTATCCCACACAGCTGCGGCAGCAGGCCGGGGCGCTTACAGCATGTCCCCTGGGCTTCATTAGAGCGTCTCTGCAGCATTTTCCAGCCCGTAGCCTGACATCACCCCGTGAACCACGCCAGTCTGACACCCCGAGCTCCATGAGAGCCTTGCAGACGCCACCTTCCCCGCAGCTACAAACTGAGACAACTTCGGGAACAAGTCGGGCATTCTGCACAGACGCCCGTCGGGGGGCGGCACCCAAGATACATATATAGCTTCATTCGCACTACAAAAATCCACAGAGTCCTGTCACCTGTCGCCTCAACCCTCGCCTCACGCTTCTTCGCAGCTGTCCACTTAGATCCTCCCGTTTCGCAACACGGTAGAGGTCTGTATATCTCCCTACAGCTCCAATACAGATTTTATGTGTTTTTTTTTCCCAGCCTGCGATGACAGCCCACTGAAATCCTTTCCAGTGAAAGCCCCGAAACAGAGGGCATCCATCCATTTCATGCCAGCGATTGCCAGCTTTATGCGCTACAGGTTAACACCACCAGCGTGGACATCAGCCACCACAGACCTCAACTCCAGACAGGCCTCAGTTTCAAATCCAAGAATGGGCTCTTGCACCCATGTGCAACCTACCTGGACATTAAAAATACATCCATATAAAAGTTAAGGATAAACCAGAAATTCTGCATTTGACAAAACTGTCTAAATAATCAAATAATTTGTAATCATTTAAGCCGGCCGCAGTTTAAATGCGTCACTCCCATCAGCAGTAATCCTGCTTCAAATCTCCCGTGTAACATTGAGCCACACGGTAAATAAAAGGAGCCCTATGGTCTGCGGAACTTCATACTGAAACTCTTCCAGGCGTCAGCAGGCCCTGTGCACATCTCAGACACCCTGAACTTGCCGCCAGTCTCTGTAAAACCAGTAGCTTTCAGAGACAGAGTCCAAGGCATCTGCGAGTTACTCATAAACTACAGCTCGGTTAAAAATAATAAGAAATTCTATAATTAAAGGACCATAAAGGAGATTCACACACTGCATTCAACAGTTAAGGTAGACAGACTAGATAAGCTTTGCCACAATTGTAATTTTTGGGGTAATTAACAGCTATCAATACAACAGGAAGAGACTTCAGAGAAGCACATATACAAGAGGAAGTCTGCTGACGTGAAATAGGATCACAAACCTTTGCTGGTCTGGGAAGGGGTCCTAGGGACGCAACTCATCGTTCAGAGTATTATTTTTTACATTTATTAGGCCATAACATTTGTATTTTCTGAAGAATCTTCGCTCCGCATTTTAAACATGATCACCAGTGATGTCTCCCTTAGGCCTGGATCAGGGTTCTCACTAGCACAGAACAGCTGGTGCAGGAGTCTAACGGATGGGGTCAAAAGGGCACGTTCCTGTACCTCTGATCAGCTGCAGCACCACAGCCACATGGGAGCGGCACTGAAACAGGAGCCGCAAATTAAAAGGCATCCCACAAGTGGGACGAAAAGCAAATCTCCCCTTTGGCTCTCTCAGCACACAGGGGAGACCGTCTTTGCTTAAGTCATCCATGAGATCTGGGGGGGGGATACGAATGCAGCATTCACACTGCGCCGCAGCGGAGCAGGGAAACGGGATGAGCGTCTGTATCATCTAATCCCACAGAAATAGTGGTTATCATCACGGGCAAGAATAGAACGAAAAATTAACGACCTCTCAAATAAGCAAAATCTGAAAAAGTGCTGGCATAATGTGTTGCGAGGGTGAAACAAAGCATTTTAATAAAATCCATCGGAAAAGACATTTAACGTCCATCTTTTTATGAATATATTCAGTACAGCTAGGCAAATGTTGCAGTCAAAAACATTAGGGACTTGATTTGAAGGTTTAGCAGATTGTCCATGCAGCCAAGCACAAATTTCACATTTTATAAAATGAGAGGGTCGCTATAGGATTCCCTCATAATGCATTACGGTGGTATGGATGCTGCTCTTGATGCAGTATAGAGTGTGAATTGCCAATAAGAGACCTCAGCCAATGGCAGGAGCTTCCTAAGGTAGAAACGAGGTACACCGCAGAGATTGATAGCTGGATCAGCATTGGAAACCGGGAACTGCAAGCTTTCTGAAATTCAGCGTGGAACAGGAGCCGCAAGGGACCGACAAGCCCCAAGCCACGGCACCCCGCAATTTCCTTATGCATCAACCGCGTTGGGGCAGTCAGGCAGCTACCATAGTGGCAGTATTTTACAGTAGTGATTATCCTGGATGACGACAGCCTCTCGTCGAGCATGCAAGGCGTCACATCTGGAGAGCATCTGCATCACGGACGGATCAATGAACTAAAGAAGTTACGGAGGGGAAAATAACAAACCCTACTGGACAAGAGCAACACACAAGACTGTAAGAGGCTAAAGTCCACATTACACGTATTTATCAAGCAGGCGCCAAGCCTTAATGTACAGTAACGTATACACAGTGACCCTAACTGAAGTCTACATCAATATCCTATAAATCTCACTAAAACACACACGCATACATCGTCATCATCCTACAAAAAAAATCACTGAAGGACTCAAATGTTATATGATCTAAAGAGAGGTTCCAAAAACATAAAAAAGAGCTCTTATTAGACTGGTTAACCGTGAAAAATCTTCGCTACGAATTCCGTTTACATTGCACTTTTACGGCAGAAAGATGGTCAAAGAAGCAGCTCCGTTTGGGAAATAGGGTGGTGTGATGTCAGGCAAAAGGAACAAAAAAGGTATTCCCTGCAGCAATAACAGGCTCCATCTTTTATTTCACAATATTTATATCCCGGTATAAGTCATTCATTAAATGTTATAATATATTGACTGTACTATAAGACTAAGTCAAGCACGTGCCCCGGAGCCGAGGTAAAAAAAGCACAGGACTGCAGCTTATTTTTAAAAAGCAATTGCGTTCGTACTAAATTTGAGCTAGAGATAGTATTATAGTTCACTGCCATAAATAATGCATCATTATTCTGCAGAATAATGGCATGGTTATTTAAAGCAGAGAGCGGGTTTTAAATGGACCAGAACAACCAAAAAAATAAAAGAAGACACCCAAACACGGCATGGTGGTATAGGGAAAATGCAGATGTGCCGATGCACGAATTAAAAGCATGCAGGCAAACTGATCCTACATGCACAACCCTCCGCATGGATACAAGTGGTCTAGCTAAGGTGATATTACCGAGTAACAGGCGGCGTGCGAGTAGCAGCCGAGCCGTGCCTACCCAAATTTGCAATTGACATATCCCAATAATTAAACGCCACCTCGCTTTCCCAAATTATCCCCCCTAAAAAGTCAACCACGTACCTTTTTAGCTAGATTCTCTTTGTTGTTCCCCGGTTTACTCCTCCTCAGCTTGATGGAAGGAGAGCGGAGTAGGTTTTTAATCCTACTCTTTATCGTGGACCCGTCCACCGACATCTCGGACCAATGTCAATCCTTAAAACCAGCGTATGCTAAGCGACAAACATAGAAAACAATGAGGGCACCGCCGAGCTGAGCTTCCCCCGGGTCGCCGCGGCTGTTAAAGAGCTGCGATCGGCGATCGGCTCGTTAAAAAGTGGCCGGGACAGCGGCGGCTGCGTGAACGCCGCATGTTAAAGGCAGGCGAGCGCTAGCGAAAGGCGCAGCGCCGGCTCGTTACGCCTTTGCTCCGTGCCTCCCATCGCGGGAGGGGGGGGGTGGCTTTCAATGCTGATCCTTTCCGGGGGTATTGGCAGGAAAGCGCCGGCTTCGATGGGAGGGTACGTGGCGGCTGAGCGCCCGGATCGCTCGGCGCCGTCGCGGCTCCTTCCGTGTGCCGTCGGCCGATTTATTACTATATATATCGGTGGCTAATATACCGCTGCCTGGCTGGCATACGGTCCTATTTTTCTAAACCGCGATCTATTTAGCTTCCCTAGTAAATAGGGAAAATACCGCAGCAGGGATGGATATACACTCATATAAATGCATTTTCCATCTTAATAGTGAGACGGATGAGCGGCGATCATTATGCCTATTGTCTCTTGATTGTATCTTTTTTTTCCGTGGATTTTGGGCTGGAGTAAATTGCCACTGTTTTTCTTTTTTGTCCGACTGCGGTGATATCAGACACAGTTGCGGCTTGCCGGGGGATACATGTGTTGCAATTAGGAGGAGCTGTCGGCGCGCTGATTATTTTAAAGCTCGACTGATTAAATGCGATTACCTGCAGATTGATGCAATATGCGTGATGTTTCGTAAAGCCTTCACTAAGGCTGTTTTGGCATGTTTTGTGTTATTCCAAACGTTTCAGCTCGTATTTTCTTTGGCCCGAGGGGGCGGACCTTTAGTTCTCTAACTGGATGCCAATATGCCGCCCGCATAGTGGATCGTGAGCAACAGTTTTCATTCTAAATTCAGTTTTCTTGTTGCTGGCCCGGGGGCAGGACGGACACTTTAAATTGGAGGTAACGTGTCCCGTCTCGACACCACCCCCGATTTGCACCACTTTCTATGGCAACCAGAAAGGCTCAAAAAATGTTCCGTGAAAGGCAAAGGCTCCTTCGCACCGACCGCCCGCGGTCTCTGACGGCTCGGCTTCCCCGCAGAAGCTTAAAAGCTCGCCGACGTCCCCATCTAGAGGCAGCCGGGCGGCGGCTTTCGCGCTGCTCTGCGCCGACGCTTGGTTTGTTGGAAGATCAATGTTTTGCTCAGTGATAAACACAACGTAACATTTATCTTGCATGTCATTTTTTTGTGTACTGAAACCTATCCATCTAACCTATAAAATCCTAGTCGGGTGGCGTTTGGTGGGTAGAGCAGGTGGCTGGAGTACACAGACAGGGTGCCATATTGTGTGCATGGCTGAGCCGTACAATCATGCTCTATGGACAGTTAGGAGAACCCAGTTAACCTAATGGCATGACTATGGACTGCAGGAGGAGAGCAGAGTATGGAGCCATAATTCACACTGCACAGGGTAAACATACAAATACAGTTCTACAAATACAGAAATGTAGCCCTGCTGAAATGTGCAGGTCAGGCAGCAAGAATTTTATTGGCAGAAACACACCTTATGCCCATTAAGCACAAAAATTCTAGTTTTTTCCCCTCATTGTAATGCCACAGCCCACATTACCGCTATTGAGAATTATGGGGATATTCGTTTTATTTTCCACAGAGCTCAAACCCAAAGCAGGAAATCCAGTGCAGTTTGTATGTCTTACGGAAATCAACCTGAAGGTGGAACAAACTGGGGTGGAGACTATCCCTCCTTCAGCCAGGATGCCCAACCGTGGTGCACAGAAGCGGGGAGGTGTAGAGGGCAGAAAGCAAAGGCCAGTGGAGCTGGAAGCCAAGACTGAAGCTGAGGGTATTATGCAGGCTAAAGCCACTGGGCTCACGTTAGTGATTTACATGGCATAAGAGTTTGAAACACTTGACCAGGTGGTATTACAGTACAGCCATGCATTACATGCTCTGTCCAGCTCCTGCATAAGTGGAATAAACTAATTAGCAGCACCTCAAAATTTGTAAAATGGCTTGAGTAGTTAAGGCACGTTTGTTCATTCAGTCAAAAAACCAAGTGCTCTTTGTCAAACTTGAAGTTCAGTACATTCACAAATCTAACGGCGATAAACTGGAAAATTAGTTTTTTTTTTATTACCACTGGTTAACGCTCACTGTCCTCATTTACATTTTGCATGAAGTACTCAACAGTTATAAGATGCCAAAACGTCTTTGTTTTTTGGTTAAAACTGACTCCCATTGACCGTTTAAAGCAAATTGACCACATATGCCATTTTAAAATACATAACATTTGGCTTAAGGACAGCAGCAAACATACATCCCATAAGCATTAGCATGTTTTGCATATACTGGCACCTTGCTTTTCATATCTGTAGCATTGAAAGCATGCTCTTGCCCACCTAAGCACCAAGCGCAAGAACCTGAATTCACCAGTGAGCGGCTACATGAGTCTGCAGTAAGTTGGCAATTTCGGTTCAAGTCACTTAACGCTCGCCATCGCTAAGCTGAGCCTGAAGCCTGAATCCTCCCTTATTGGCCAAACATCACTATGGCGTGTCGGAATGGGGGCCCACCTCCTAACAGTAAGAATGAGAAAGCCCACTGGGATCTACGGAACAGCTTTGGGAAAGACAAAACCCCGCAGAAATACATACAGTTTGATTTTATTTCAAGACCACATAGCCTTTCCTTCTCACCAATATTGGATCTTGACTAGTAGATATAAAAATAGTCACTTTTCATACAAAAACCTGGAAGAGAAAACAGCCTTTTCCAAAAAAGACCTGGGCAACAATAAAAAAAAAAAAAGTAACATTGGTCTGCACAAAATACAAGAGCACGCATTTCTTGAAAGAAAAAAACAAAAACAAAAAGACTTGATACACAATTAAACAGATGGCTTTTAATTCTACTTAGACCATGCTAGACCTTCTCGTTGCACACTTTGCATGATAGCTTATGGTTAATCTTATAGATATACATTTTACATATTCACCTCTTTACAGATAAAATTATTTGCTATACACATTTATTTGCTAGCTTCTTAACGCAACAGTAATTCAAATGGATTCCAAATGATGGACAGGAACTTAATGTCCATGAAATTATGCTGCCTGGAACTGATCATAAAAATAAAGTAAAAAAGTCAGGCACACATGGGTACAGCTTTGTTTTAAGTGTTCTTCAAGAAAGTAACAGTCAGCCTTACCAGTACAGTATAAAGGCTGTTAATCATCATCTTATCCAGCCTTAAGTCCATAGAGAAGAAGAAAGGACATTTTCAGGGGTGGATAGTTCAGGTGCAAGACGTAAAGATCCACACCAAGATTTAGTGTCAACCAAGCAGCTGAGTACTCTGTATACTCAGCTGCTTGGTTGAAACAAAACACTGGTCTGGATATTTACTCACTGGACCTGAACAATCCACCTATGTGCATTTTGTTGTGAAATTTTACAAATGCATGCAATCTAAAATGTGTGACCAATGACAGTAAAGAATAAAAAAAAAAAAAGCGCCAGCGACATCATAGATTTTAAACATTTCCAGATTCCAAATCCATTCCCCAGCAGACCAGTTCAACAGCATGCCAGCTCCTGGAATGCAGACACCATACAATCCCTCCAAGCAATGTCACACCTAGAGCCAGTCTATGAAGCGTAAGGTGTCCTTTGATAAAGCGTGCACATCGACTGCAGTTTGCTTCAATCTTCCATGCAGTTATGACGACATTCTCCAACCAAAACCTTTAATGCAATGTTTTAAATGTTATTTATAGCTAATTTCAGGAAATCTTGTTTATTTTTTTTTTAAAGACGCCTAGAATGTATGAAGACCTTTCTCCAGGATATTAAACCAGTGTCCTTAAGTCATAAGAATATAACAGCGGAAAAAAAAAATGGTTATGAATGGCGTTTCCCTAGAAATGCTACAGTTATATTATTCACTGTCACTAGTGCACAGGTAGGCTGACAATGGTAAAACTAGTATGAACATAATTATGTTACCATGAGGTGTACACATCTCCATTCTTACAGATGAGCACTGAAGTGTTTGGTGTCACGCTTAGTCTGACCTACACAGAAAGGTCACAAACACATACTGCGACCTGCATGTCTGCATTCGCTTCCGTAACAATTTCTACTGCTTAGTCAGCAAAATGAAGCAAGTCTTGCAAAATGGTAATTTGTCCTTAGACAACACACTCACAGTACCATAAAACCCAGTCTGTCATAATAAAGCCATCCTCCTTAGGCTCTGCTGCTTCCAAGCCGTCTCCAGAACAGCATCCTCTACACATGATCATAAATTCTTCCAAGAATGTTAAAGGTTTCGTTTGAAACACTGGATTAATTCAGAACTCATACCCTTGCAATAATAATAATAAATTAAAAGGCCAGGTTAACTGACAAAGCAGGAAGGAGACATTTGTTTCAGTTTTCCCCCATTACTGCAGAGAAGGAGGAGGGCACATTCTCATTTGGATTTCTGTTAGGCACATTGGGTAAAAGTTCCTGGGAGAGGGAAGGAGGAGAAATGTAAAAAAAAAAAAAACAGATCTTCAAGCCCTAGATGTGATCAAACATTCATTCATAAACAAATCTGAATAGTTCTCCCTGATTGGATTGGTGATTCATAAGGAAGACTATCAGGTGGTGTTCTGAGTGTTATCTTCATGCTGACTCTGAGGGTCCAGGGGGGCTTTAGTGCCAGATGCTGCAATGTCCTGACTTGAGTTGCTCATCTTTCGTCCCAATGGGGCAAGCCTTGGCATGGGCCTCCAGGAGACCTCGCTGTCATTCTCGCCACCTTTGGGCGTCGAGTCTGCGGGCACTGCAGCATTTCCGGCTTTCATCTGCAGGAGGGGGGGCAGAGTCAGGGCCCCCCCCTTAACAGAGCTGGGAGGGCTATTTTGTCGAAGGCCATTGGCCACCATCACATCACGCTTCTTACGTCCCGGTTGATTTCTTGATCCGAACGACACTTTGACCAAATCGTCTGCTCCTGCCCGAGCCGCCTTCTCCTCCGACTGGTCCTCCGTGGATCCCAGCAGGTCCTCATCCAGCTGCAGGAAGAGGGGGCTGAGGGAGCGCTCGTCGTCGCCCTCGTGACCCTTGCCCTGACCCACCTGCTCAGGGTTAGTCGTCTCCCCTCCTTGCAAAGTGTGCCTGACCTTCTGCGTTTGGGACTGGGTGCCCTCAGAGTCCTCGCTATTCATTTGCTGGTTGAGGAAAGCAATCTCATTGAGCAGCGACGTCAGCCTCTCATCTTCTGGATGATCTACGTCATCGTTGTCGTCCTCCTCCTCCTGGTTGACAGTACCTACACCATTAACCCTCAGTTCCTCTGCGGAAACCCTCGGTGTGTTAGAGAGGTTGTCTCCGAACACTTCCCCGTCTTCTAAGCCCCGTTTGTCCCGGGAGGATCCCTCTGGATCGACTCCTGGCTCAGGGCGAGGCCCCGGGCAGGAGTCAGGGTGCTGGGTGGACTCGGATGAATTCTGACCACTTTGCTCTGATGTTTGTGGAGAGGGTAGCACTGACGTGACACTTATGATTTTAGCGATGGCTAAATTCTTCTGTGCAACTGAAAAAGGGCAACGTAAATGTTCTTAAGTTTCATAGGGTGCAAGGCCCAACATAACATCATCGCAAGACTGCTAAATGTCTTCAAGTTAAATATAGCCAAACATTATAAGGCAATTCTACCTTCTGGGTTTGTTTTTTTGCTTGTAGGTTGACTTGAGAATGAAAGAGGAGCATTGGGAAGTGCGCTCTTGACCTGAATGGGAAGTGATACTCCTGGGACATTAATTGTCACTGAAGCCACACCTAAAATGGATAGAAGAACAGTTCAGTCAATTTTCTTCATATTATCAATCATATTCAGTGCTCTCCATTGCAAGAAGGTACACAAAACACTAGGGGTCCAATACTGCAGAACTATAGCCTTCATTTTGGTCAGTTGAAAAGTAGTCCTTCAGAAAGTTTCTAACAGACTTCTGTAATGAATTAGGAACCACCAATTTCCTAATATTTGCAGTGCGTTGCCAGTATATTTCCAGTGGCCCAAAGAGGGTGCCAGATATGGGCTGTTCATCAATTCACGTACTTGACCGTTCGTGTTCTTGCATACCTGTTTGACGTCATCATAGCAAAATAGACTTCCAATACTCAAGAACAGAAGTACGGAGCAGAGTCATTATCATTCACGAAAACGGAATAATGAAAAAACATTTTTCGTAACTGATAATAAAAATAAGACTTCATGAAATCTGCAGATGCAAAAAGATAAGGATGGCATGACAAGAAATTTAAAAATATCTTATTCTGTGTACTTGAAAACTAAGCTATTGGGAAAAAAATATAGCAATGTGATTTTATTGTAATAAATATTGGGATATTTATATAGCAAAAAGGAGGAGTCCAACATAAATTTCACACAAACCTGTCAGTGATTTAAACAGCATGGATGAAAATGATTACGAGAATGGATAGTCTATAAAAGGAATGATCATTAAAATTGCTAAGCTAGCTAATTTTTTCCCTATGCTAGAGTAAAAATGCTTCAGCAAAACTAACCCTCTACATCAGGGGTGGGGAACCTGATCCACGGAGGGCCAGTGTGGGTGCGGGCTTTTGGGATGACCTCTCAATCAGCCAATAAGAGTGGGTCCCCAGGACTGGAGCTGAGAACCAA
>JAODKL010000027.1:4357105-4377210 GCA_026780765.1 Petrocephalus schoutedeni | reverse complement strand
ATTATTGGCTGATTGAGAGGTCATCCCAAAAACCCGCACCCACACCGGCCCTCCATGGATCAGGTTCCCCACCCCTGCTGTACATTATAATCTGTACACTAAGGAGGTATGAAAAAGTCTGATCTTGGTCTAGCTGACTAGCGATGTAAAAACCGCATGTGGATAAGTAAAGTTTTAATATCACACACGTTCCAGCCGTAAAATACACTACAGCCGTTTTTTCAAATTCAGTACAAAATACCCCGCCTCACGTTGTGATGTCATTCAGCACCAGTACCAGTTTTTGAACTTGTGGAAATACCTTGAAAATACCACACTTTGGGGACTTTCGTGAAGTAACAAAATTACCGTACCAGGCGCAATTGAAAAGTGCCCAGCTGAAGTACACTCATCTCCCTCTTTCAGTCTCTCTCTCTCTCACACACACACACACACATTTATAGTTGGTTTCTTTTTGTGGATGGTTGTTCATCTGTCCTAAGTGAATACATTTTTGAAAATGGTATATTTTGTGAGTCATTACACAACTTTTTCCAAAATCTGTATAACTGATAAATACCTTACATTACAAAAAAACTAACACTAAAACTAATAAAAACAAACTATTTTCAAAAAAAAAAATTTTTTAATTGAACTTCAAAAACTAAAATTGAAAACAAAAAGTTAAAATGAAATAAAGACTAGTGAAAACTGCTATAACCTTCGTGCAGATGATGGCAAAAATCCCCGGATGTTGTTCTTGCTCCGCCCCAAATATCAAGGGCACATCGGTCATATCCTCGCCAAACGAGACCAATCCCATGATTCATTGCTTCCCAAGTTTGTTCTTGGGAGGCAAGTTAGCAGAATGCTCTTGACAAGTACGTTCAGCCATAATCCACAGAAATGAGGCGCCTATTAAGGATTGCAAACAAAGAGCAAACCGCAGAAATGGAACAGTGCTCAAGCTCTAGGGGGTGGAGGGGAGCCTCAGCAGACCACTCCATCTCAGAGCTTACCTGGGACAGGTGAAAGCACCACTCCAGTGCTAGATATCTTGTTTGGCTGCAGAAGAGTCGCCATGGGCTCCAGTGGACTCTTGACAGTTAGGATTTGCGGGTTTGACACCACAGCATTGAGTCCTGAGACAAGACAGCCATCATTGCCGGCAGACAGCACCGTGGCAGGCAGCACTGAAAGCAGAGAGCGAGGGAGTTGCTACAGCTCAGCTGAATATGAGTAAAGGACCCAAACTTACTTACGCTTAATCATTACGAACTGACCCTTTGTTATAGCCAATGCTGCCACATTACTAGGCCGCGTTCCTACACTGCAGATTTGCCTCAAATCTAATATTTATTGCACCCAGTGATGCCTTTGCCCTTTCCCTTCTCTCCGTGCTGCTGCTACGCCTCCATCTTGGTAAGAACACTGAGTAGCCAGTCACAAAATATCAAACATGAGGTAAACCAGCATTACAGTACTACTATGACTCAGACAAAAACACTCGCTTAACTAATGCTCCATTCAAGAAGTGCAACAGGTAGCCACTGCTACCTGAAATCTATATTTACTTAATAAACATGAGTAAACTTTTCTCCCCACAAACTCAGATGTATTGTGAAAGGGAAATTCAATAGAAAAAAAAAAAAAATAAAAATAAAAAAAAGTGTGTGTGTATATATATATATATATATATATATATATATATCTTAAGCTCAAATGAGTTTTTATGATCCTTACTTTAAGTGCCACCTTGCCAGTAAGCTCATTTTGTAGCTCCTTGTGCTTGGTCAAATACATCATCAGGTCAGTTTTTTTATATTTAACAGGTACCACTTCACAAAAAGAGTACCCTTATTATGAAGGGTTTATGAATGGTTTATAATCAGGTTACCAACAGTAGTGTAAAATTACACACGTCCATATTTTCCTTTAAATGTCTTATTCAATTACTCACTTGGTACTTTTTCCTCAAACATTTATTTTGTATTGTTCAGACCAAATTATCCAAACAGTTTTATTCTGAAAATTAAAAATTTTGAACTCATCTGAAAGAATCAAAAAGTTTGCTAATGTCTTTTCCATGTTTGAGAGCGGTGTGCATAGTAGCGCGTCTCTCGTGTATTTAGACAAATGACATTGTTCTTCAACAGCCCTTTACAGCCCAGGCTACACTGCCCCCAGGTGGTGTTGGGGTAAGAATAATTTAACAGAACCAAAGGACTTACATAATTAATACAACAGATAGGCTTATAAGAGTATATATGCATATACGAGCAATTTCATTACCATTATCACAGTGTTACCATAACATTTTATTACCACCCCCACAGGAATGCCATAAAGATCATCTCTGTTCCCACCGGGAATACCCCCCCAATCCCACGGATATCCGCGATATTACCACTTTTCCCCATTCCTAGGCAGCCCTCCAAGTTAGAAACAACACTCTTTTTTGTAAACGTCAAACCTTTTGAAGGTTACACATGTCTTCAGTTCCCCCAAAGTTTGAGAGAATCACTGGATGCAAAACTACAGTAATTCATAAACTAAACTTCAAGTGGACAAAGGCCTAATTATAGGGCATAATATGTAGAGGACGTTAAGTGGAATGAAGGCAGACGCTCAGGTAAAAACAACAGCTGTGTCACAACACAAGCATTCCACATGCAGCAGTCAGACCTGGTGACTCTGGGAGCTTTTTCCGGGATAAAATATTAGGCCTCCTATGCGTAGAGTAAGCTTTGGAGAGGCTCCCCATGCTTGCAGCTGCCAAAGTCTTCGCCTTGCTAGGTTTGGGCTCCACAGACACGCCAGCCTTCTTCTTCCTCTGCGCTTCCAAGTTCTTCTGCTTGGCGCAGATGTCCTGCAGTTTCTTCATGATCATCTCCTCTGTCTTTCCTGCAGAACATCGCCGGCTAGTTACTGTACCACAACAAGCACTATGGTCCTGTGACTGCAGGGAAGGCAAAGCACAGCAATGGACGAGAGCGGCGTCATACCAGACGTCTGCGAGATCTTCTTGATGTAAGTAGCGCGTTGTCGATTTAGCAGCCGCTTTCTCTCTTCCAGGTGGTCGTTCTGATCCACCAAGGCCTGAATTTCGCCATTAGCCTGAAGATGAGTGGGGTAAATTAAAAATGGGATCCTGATCCAAGCTCTACACTGAAAAAATTGCCGGAACCCCTAAAATGCCATGACGGTTACAGCCAGGTAAAGTTTCATAAACACTGGAAAAAACTGGCCTCCTCATTTAGATATACCTATGTGACAGACTTTGGGCTACCTTTGTTACAAAGAAAGTCTTTCAGACACAATAGAACACATACACCTAAGCTAAGGCAAATTTTGCCCAAATGAATTCCATACTGAAGGAAGGCCTCTGGAGCACCCTCACCTGTTTCAGGAGGAAGTACTTGGAGGCTTTGGGCATGTGCTGAAGCCCCAGCGTGAGCCTCAGCTCCTCGAAGAGCCCCCGGAGCTCGGTGCGCCGCCGCTGCTCCGTCACGTTGTGCTGGATGCGGCCTGCCACGTTCGCCTCCTCTTCCGCCTTCACCTCCTCGCTCTTCTGCGCCTCCTGTTGTGAGACAGACTGTCACATACCACTGGCTCAGCGATAGCCAGCTCTCCGCACCGTAACAGCCCGGGCACCGCCATAAATCCTGCAGAATCACGGCACGCTTACCGGTTCTTGGGAGTCGGTCGCTCTCTTGTTTTCGCACACAAGTCTGAAAGAGAAAAAGCTGGAACCTTCTTAAATGGTTTTCAGTACCACAATTCGGAACATACTTCTGTCCGCAGTGGGAAATCAGCTACAAGCCGGTCCGATCTCTTACACTTTGTCCAGCTTCGTCTGCATAGCAGCTGCCTTCATTCGTGCAATGTTGATTTTCTCTGTTAACTCTTCCACGGTCTCAATATCCACAGCTTCATCCTCCTCACTGTCGTCAGGGTCCTGGAAGGAAAAACAGAACCCATATTTATTGCAAACAGTTTTCTGTTGTGCACAGGCAAACATCTTGAATTCCTCCTTACCATCTCCGGTTTCTTTGTAGTTTTTTTACTGGCAAATCTCCATCATGCTCCCTTACCATGGCTAAGCTGATACTCTCGTCGTCAGACTCCTCGTCAGAGTCGTCAGTCAGATCCTCTGATTCCCCAGTTACTTCCATGTCTGCCTCCACCTCCACCTCTCCCTCTTCCAGGAGCCGCTTCTCCTGGGACACACTCGGTACAGCATCCTGCTCCACCGCCAACGCATCAAAGCTTCTATCCACTGACCCGGGAACCACAGTCCCAGAACATGACTCAGCAGCAGATACTGCACCGATGACCTCTGAGATGTTTATTTCGGGGACCATGAGGTTGGGTGGCTGCAGGCCAACCTTTACAGGGGACCCTGAAGTGAGAACGGTCTCGCATGGTTTGACGGTCGGATTTGCTTCAGAACTCGCAGAGTCTGGTTTTGCCTCAGTAGAGCCAGCAGCAAATGAGCCATCATTTGCACTAGCCTTTGACGTTTTTGATGACTTTTGACCATTAGTGTAAGAGTGATCGGAGCGAACTGGTGCCACTGGGGCATCCTGGGAAGAATCTTTATCCCCATGGGTTTCTGGAGCCTGGTCCTTAGAGGAAGGGGAATTGGTAGAATCCTTCTTTGCTGGTACATTGGTGACCATGTCCGGTTTCGCTGGTGTGATCAGAATTTGGTTGACAGTGGGTTTTACAGTGACAGCAGGTTTTGGAATCTGAAGCAAGGTGAAACCGCTCTGGTTAGAGAGAACGTCTGGAGAATTTGGTAGCGGTCCTGCTGAATTGAGGGCGATGACCTTGGATTCCTTGGTTCCCGGGGCAATCCTGACTGTGTAGGTGCCAGTCTGACCGAGAAACCCAGGGATGGTTTTGAGGGATGGAGTGAGGGTGCCGAGCGTAAAGGCTGTAGCGCCGGAGAGAGAAGTGACTTTAGGCCCAGACGAGGGTGAAGTAGCCACAGTGGTTGGGGTCGTCTTTGTGACTCCGGCAGAGCTGCAGGCAGGCGACTCTGGAAGTTTGGTAGAGGAAGTGGTCTGGACAGTGACAGTGCTGGTGAGGACACTGCCAGCTGGGGACTGGTTTACGACTGAAGTGGGAGAGGTGGCTGTGATGACCTTGGTGACAGCAGTGGCCGGCAGGGGCTTGTTAGGAGAGCTGGGGGAAAGGGCTGGGTTTGACACCGTGACCGAGGGTGTGGGCAAGCGGACCACCGCACCTGAAAAACAAACAAAAACCCAAACTAGAATTTCTTTCACTGTGAGACATAAGAGACCAATGGAGTTCCATCTAGGCCAGTCACAATAACAGTAGAAATATACACAATGACACAGATCACAATAACCGAAGTACCTGGGCTGCGGATGACGAGATTGGGCTGGATGGCTCGCAGCTGGCTGAGAGGCACCAGCTGGACCAGCTGCCCATTGGGGTGCCGGTAGAGATTTGTGCCCGTCGTGCCACGAACAGGCTGCAGTATCATCTTCTGCCCTGGGGTAATTGGTGCTGTGGCAGGCGGACGGACCGCTGGGGCAGCTTGAGAGATGGGGATCAGGAGCATTCGAGGAGCAAGCCCAGCACTGCTGGGGGATTTGGCTACAGCAGCTTTGGACGGTGAGGTCTCCTCTGAAAATACAGCAAAAACAGGGGCTGCAATTGACAGACTCCAAAGGGCCATTTACCCAAAGCCTGACTGCCATGCATTACAGACAGAACATAGCGTCTCCCCTCAAAAACACCACAAGGCAGAACGAGCACGTTGATGTTCACAAACAGCATGTGGTTCAACAAATGAGTACAGATTACCACAATGGAATGCAGGCGCTCGAGGGCTATTAGGACCCCCTTCTGCCGATGAGAGAACAGGTGAAATCCGAGCACACAGGTCTGCCTGTGAATTCTGAGCATGGGAGAAATGAACCACGACCCTGAGATCTGATTGGCTGCCGATAAGACGTTTTGGGAGATGGAGCTGTGGGGCCAACAGACAGCGCGCATACACAAAAGGCAGCAGGAAGGAGGCTTACCCCTTTGGAGAGCGGGCGGGACAGATAGGAGGGTGATAGGGGGGATGTTAATGGTACCAGCAGAGCCGAAAGTGCCTGTGGCTGCAGCGGAGCTCGGAGGGGGGTGAACATTACTGCTGTTAGAGGAGGCTGGCTCCTGGACACTACTGCCCCCTTGAGGAAGCTTGCTTGGGGATGTCACTGTGGACGCAGCAGTCGCACCCTGCACCCCCTGCTCTGCCTGAGGGCTTCGACTAGGGAGGGAGGGACCGACCACCAAGAGGTGGCCGGACGGCAGAGCCACCTTCTGGAGGCTGCCAACCACCTGGGGAGTGCTAACGATGGGCAGCTTTTGCTGTAGTGAGTTGATCTTGTTGACCACAAACTGGGTGAAGACCTTCCCCACTGTGGGCTTGGCCACTGCATGAGAGGAACAGATTGAGCAAGTTGAATCTCTTGGTCCTCCATTCGCAACTGAACTTCAGCCACAAAAACAGCCCTAGGTCCACTAAAAACCACTGTCTGAAAAGTCTAATGCCAAAACAAACTTCAAAATGAGTCTGAAGATGAATAATTAATCTGACGGTAAAGGGTGACCTTAAAAAATGGCAGCAGGGTTAGTAATAAGGCTGTACACCAAGCCACTGCTCTAGAGTGAGTGTTGATTTATCATAATCATGATCAATTATCTTCATAAGTGTCAGTACGACACAACCTTGTAAATGTTTTAGGTTCTCGTGCCTGCTAGACAGGGCAATAACTATTCGGAACAAACTGCTAAGCACTTTGAAAAGCTCATGGCATTTCTAAACTAAATGACGTTATCCCCGTAATGGGGGAAACTTGGCAGATGGTTGAATCAAAACGAAATACGGGTTTGCCCATACAAGAATAAATCATAGACAGTGACCATTTACTGTACATCAGCCTTTTATCTGAAATGAGCACCTCGGCATTCTGCGGTTTTACACAACGCTGCAGCTGACTATCCACAGCTAACCTGCTCACTTGGAAGGTAAACAACTAGTATACTTCAAAAACTGAATGAAAGCATGCTAGTACCAAATGAATCAGATATTTCAGCCAAACACTAATGATTAGCATGCGCATTTTGTAATCAGTTAACGATGCTTAAATTTAACACAAACACTGGTTTTTATTCCTACTTGAATTAGCTACATACAAAATACAAAAAAAAAAAAAAAGTTCAGATGTTAGTGTCATTGTACCAATAACATTGAAAGACATTCAACAGCCCATGACCAAGACTATAGGAGTGATGAACCTCTACGACGTGAGAAACTCTGTTCTATAATGAAACACCTGTAATAGGGGGGGCGGGGGACCGGGGGAGGGTTGCAATAAAATCATGCAGGAGGAAAACCATGCCAAATTTTATACACGCTTATATTAATATGCCATTGCATTACCAGAGCAGTTCAGCTGCTGACTGCATGCAAAAACTGTAAATAATCAGCCCATCCATGCCAGTGATCTCAGCTTATGTCTTCTGATCAAACTGAAAAAGCCAAGGGCACGTGAGGCTCTTCCCAACCTGCTATGTGAAGGACTACACAAGTGGTCAAGCTCATTTTGGGTGATACATAAAAAAAAAAAAAAAAAAAATTATAATGAGTCATCCACACACGCAAAGACAAGATGCGGCAAGATGTGGGGTACTTCAATTTTTCGTTGCCACAAGCAAACGGGGGGGGAAAAAAACAATACTTAGATAACAGTCTCGACTGCTGCCGTTAAAACTTACCGGCTGTCTAAAGCAGCGGTTCACAAACTTATGGTAAGCCTTTGCATAACTTACAGAGTTCAAATGTGGTCTAGAGGGCTAAAACTAAAAACCAAATAATACATCTTGCTTTGTGTATCGCATATTGCCCCGACAAAGGCACCAGGTTATTTACACCAGGTTACTTGGTTGATATCATCGATTGCCAATACCATCATCATATGGCCCAACCCTATTCTGAACAGGAATAAATTGTCTTGGACACTTTTCCTCAACAACTTAACAGGTTGGGACAGATGGGAACTCATTACTCAAAAACCAAAGGCATCATGAGATCTGTTCAGGAAGTAGCATCTTAGCATTCTGTGCTCATTGTGTGCTCTCCAGAATATGAGGATTTTTTGCAATAACATCAAACTATAAAATGTAAGCAGCATACTACTTGAGGCAGTGAAAGGACAGAGCCAAAAATATTCAAGAAATGCATTTCCTTAAATAAACACAACAGTCTAAAGGTGCCAAGTAATTGCAAGACCACAGCCCTTAATGCTTTCCCTGCCAGTGTTTGATACTGTGAGATCAAACCATCACATGCTTTTACTTCTTTGTGAATGAGACATGCTGCTGTATTTCATTAATATTCATTAATTTTGCCAAATTTGTTCCATGTGTCAGCTTTATTTACAGAAAAATGTTCTGAGGGCAGAATGAAAAAAATCAATCATTTTCTGTTCTGCCCTCAGAACACTTACACAAAAATTAAACCTCCTCGCGCATTACATATCACTTAATGTATCTCTCTTCATTGTTTGCCTTGAAATACAGCTCCATATACAATACTGGACAAAAGTTGGAGTACACTTGCTGGAAGAGTCTTTACATCATTCTTCTACCAATACTTCAAAGTGGGGGAAAAAATCACACCATCCAGAAGCAGTACTAAAGCAGTGTTGAAGAATAAAGCCACCAAATATATTCTTCTACTTCACAGACAAGTGGCGTGCAGTTAAATAACGTCACCATGGGATGTCCCAACACGTTTGCCCTGCTCATCTTCAGCTGCTCCCAGAGAGTCAAGCTGCCCGTGTTTAGCTTCACTGTGATTCCTCAGCCCAGTTTTATGGGATTACGGTCTGGAGATTATACAAGCCACATTATTAGCTCGAGTTGACCTTCACTTTCCTTCTGCCCCGGATAGTACTTGCACAACTTAAAGTGGGTTTTGGTGGTTACTTTGCTGAAGAATGAAGGACCGCCCAGGCAGCAATCATGAAGGAAGGGCATGTCTTTGACAGCCATGCTGGCTGATACTGCCATGGAGTTGCTATAGATCACTAACAAAGCAACCTCAGATGTCACTTCAGTGGGAACTACTGGTGGTGTATCCACTATAAGCACTCCAGCGTCATTGCAAGAATTACATTTAGATTTACTTTTCTTTAGCAGACGCTTTTGCCCAAAGTGATACACAATTAAGGCAAATAGTACATTACAGCATGTGCTGTCCTGGAGTCAACTAGGTAAACGTACAGAAGCTTCCAATGAATGTCCATTTACAAGTGCATTACTTAACACTTTCTTTTTCAGTCATGATAATGATAATTGTTTGGAGGCTGCAACAATACAGCAAAAGCAGGCCAATGTGAAAAAGCTAGCTGCCTAACATGGCATTTCGCCATTGAAATAAGAACAGGGCAAACAGAGAATGGGTTGGGGAATAGGTTTCATTTCGGCAGACTGTGTGTGTGTGTGTGTGTGTGTGTATGTGTGATCTTGTGCGCGGATGCGCGTGTATATGCGATTGTGAGAGCATGTGTGCGAGCCTGACCGCGCATGCCACTCCTGACTAATCCAGGCTAATCTGTCCCATTGTAGCGTCATCACTCTGACCTTATGTCAAAGTAAAGTTTGTTTATGCAGCACATTTAAACACAGCTTAAACTGACTAAGTGCTATACAAAAACAACATTAAACTGAGATAAGAGTAAAACACACACACACACCATTTCTGTAATGTGAAGTGCTCACACACTTTTGACGACTTCAGTCGAACCGTTTTCTCCGGCTGTGTCATGCTTTTGTTTAATTTTATTTGGAAAATACCACCTCTGCTCTCTCCACCACGCCTTTGGCCGTGCTCCGTTCAACTCCATCTGCAGGTGAAGTCAACTTCTCCGCGATATAGCAAGTGAGGCACTAATAGCACGACACAACAAATCGACAATTAAATTTGTTGCCAACACTTAATAATCGATTTGTATCGATTTTATCGATTCGTTGTTGCAGCCCTAAACTGGAGACCAATTTAGTCACTAGAACTTAAACTGAAAACTTCATTTTAGTTAGCTAACGATTTAAAATGATAAAAAAACACTTTATAAGCAATCAGACTGCTAAAAACACGGCACTCGTGTCATGTGGTAATGGCTGATGAGGATGAAATGGTTCCAAAAAAAGGTTCTAAAAAACAAGTGTAGTTTCTGATTGAAGTGATAAATGTTCATTTGCATTCAAAATTTTGGGGGGGAAAAAAAAGTAAATAAAATGAAAAAAATTCAAAAGCACTTTCGCTATGAGTCAGTTTCTTTTACATATACATCGTTTTAACAAATTTATTATTATGCTATGTAGCAATGCATTATGTAATAACACTGCATTATGTAATGACTGGGCAAAGTGTGAATGAAGACATACATAATGCATTTATTATTACATTTTCATCATGAAAAGTGGAACTTCCTCATTTTGAATAACTACCACAATATGTAATAATTTATTATGAAACGCAGGGAAATTTATTACATACTGTGTTCAAGCTATTATAAAATGCAGTCAATTATTTCAAAACGTGGGTGCCATTACAAAACAGGGAACATGTTACATTTTGGTTATTACATAATGCCTTGTTACATGCTACAAGCAGTGTTTCTTGTAAGGATAAAATTTCTCGTTAAGTGTAAATGGTTAATTAACATTAGCAAACAAATTCTAATTGGTTTGGACTGTAAACAAAACATGCGATCTATATTACGGATCATGATTCTAACCAAAAATATTTATGACATGACATTTTGGCCACACCTGTAAGTTATCCTTTCCGTGTCTAACAAATACATGGTGCTTTGACCCATCCATCCATCCGCCACTCATCCCAAATATTGACTCATGATGTGTCAAATACTTTTGCTCTGGTTATTAGACAAGCATACACAGTTGAAGGCATAAATTATGTTTCTAGCAGGTGTACTCAAACTTTTGCTGGTATTGTACATGAAAACAGCCGAGGAAATCATGTTTGGCGGCAGAACAAGAGGTTCATAAAGGTATTCCAGTTTCACCAAGAATCATCTTTCATTAAAAAAAATGCATTTTGACCAATCAGGTAAAAACACGACCTCTCCTTAAGGTCTCAGAGAGGCGTTCAGTGATCTGCCAGTGCAGGCACCGGTCACCACTTACCCAGGTTCTTGAGGACGGCAGCAGCGACAGTGGGACTAGGCTCGCTGCCTGTGACTGTGGTGGTAGTGGTGGTCGTTGTAGTGGTGCTGGTGGTGCACAGGCTGTTCACTGGCAAGTGTGCCAGCTGCAGTGTATGGCCGGCATCCATGGAGCCACCCAGAGGTGCGTGGTTAGCTGAATTAGCGGTGCTCACGGCAGTGCCGGACAGCTGCTGGTCCATAGGTCGCAGCCTGCCGGTGATATAGGCAGCCAGCCTGTTCGCTGGATGCAATGCTCCCATCTGACCAAGCTGTAGCTTGGCTTGTGGGTAGGATTTACCATTGACCTGTAGAAACAGAAGTGAATCAAGAAACCAGGTGGTTGGGAGGACATGTTTTGCCTTTAAAGGAAACAGCTTAAGTAGAAGTAAAGCTGGGCTTGCACTGAGATTTCTGGCCCATTTTCAGCCGATTTGTCACTCGGCCGGAGTTTCAGCTTAATCATGTGTCGTGCATCGTGTAGTATACAAGGGGTAACGAGCACTGATTATCCCCTCACGACCAGCTCCTGATCGCCAATCGTATGGTCGGAAGAAACTCAAACCTGTTTGAAATTCTGGTCGCCCCTCGTTAGGGTATCGCACTGTTGATAGTGCGAGCACATAAATCAGGAGCTTTGGTTTTCAACACATGTGATTTAGACATACAGTTTGAGCTGGAGATTTACAAAACGACCGGGAAAAAAAATAAATTGCGCAGCGTAAGCCAAGCTTAACAAAATAACTATCGAATCTAACATCTAATAGCGGCTCACCTTGATATGCCCTTGGGTAGAAAATCCCGGCTGCTTCTTGTTGGCAATGAGGAGCCCAGCGGGAGAGACGCGTGTAAGGAAAGGCAGAACTCTGCGTCTGGATGCACTGGCCTTCTCCTCACCCTCCCCCCTACACTCCCTTTTACTCGTGGTCTTCCTGCTTAGCTCGGTGTACCAATCCTCATCCTGCAGTCCCCCTCCGCCATCTCTGAGCCGGGATATGCACACCTTGTATGTGACCGTGCCTTCCTGGCCCTGGAAGGTCTGGGCGACTGGCTTAACAAGGTAGGGACCAACATGGAAGGAGTGGAACAGGCGGTTCTGGGCCATGTACTCGCAAATGACCCGAAGGACGTGGTTCCTGTCTGTGTTTTTCTCCCAGGGACATTCGGACACGATCTCCAGGCGCTTCACAGGTTCTGACTGGATATTGGCCTGCTGGGATTCACCTGGCTTCTTCTGATTTTTACCTGCAAAGCGAGATGTCAGGTTACACTGGACAGGTACAGTATTTTATGGGACCTGTACAAATCTTTCTTGTTGATTAGTTTCATCTGTAACTCACTGTCAAAGTGACTTTAATTTCAGCAATTAACCGCAAGTACATGTTGTACCCAAGAACCCAAATAGATATGGGGCTATTCATCTAGTTTTGCATTTGCCAAGTTAGACTTGACGCTTGCGTGATCTTCAATCCATTCCCTGTCGTGCACCATAAAGAGATCTCCTTGTCACAAAAGGGATTCTTGCAGTCATTTCAAGAATTAATGCAGCCTTCTTGAATAGGTGCTTAAGAGAACTTACCAGGTTTGCGGACCAAGATAGTGTTTTTGGAATCATCTTCCTGTTCAGACAAGGAGAGAAAATACCGTTCTTTAGTACAGCCCATAACTGAAAGGCACATTTAAGGGAAGCACCATTTTTTTTTTTCCTATAAATCTTTAGAGTCCTGCTCTAGGTGTTACCTTGAACTTCCACGACACAGCAGGTGTCTGGCTTTGGGTCTTTCCGAATGGCCGTACACGAGCACACGTCATCATGCTCTCAAAGTAGCGGTACACCGGGTCTTTCTCCTCTTCCCGCACCTGCACGTTCAAAATTGACCCAGATTTCCACCAATACTTAGAGGGATGGAGATAAAAGTGGAAGATAAAACAATAGTGGTCTGATGGGGCAGCCCAATGAAAGCAAGGAAGGGCAGGGGAAGAGATTGAATGGCTCCTCTTTCTTACCTCTTTGGAAACAATGTTGCTAGGTGACTCCTGGCGAATCACCACCTGGGACCATGGGAAGTAGACTGGTGTTGGTGCAAACAGAGGCTCTGGATCAATCTCCTCCATCTTTGGGTTCCACAGAGTCCGCACGCGAGCTGCTGGCTCCGACTCCTGCTCAGGCTCGGATATAGCTATAGTGGGACACAGGATGACAAACGTTCTGTTAAAATGAGCTTGACATTTCAAAGCCTATGGTTTTCCAAGGTTTATATGCTTTATAAGCAACATTTTAAATGATGTTGAATGTTTTTAAATTATGTTTGAATGTTTTACTATGTTTAAAATATGCATATTCTCCAAGTATTCTTCAAGGAAGGTCATAGCATTGTAAAGCGCTTTAAGAAATATGACTTCTATGGGCCAGTCTGTATTTGGTGCTGTTCAGGACACTAACTGTATGCCATCCTCTTTTTCTTCTTCTTCTTTGGTTTGGATTGCACGTCCTCCTCAAGCGCGTCGTAGAAGACGTCGTCATCCTGGTCCTGTTCCTTCTTGGTCGGCGACGGAGGCGCCTTGACCAGCACGACGCGGCGCTTCAGGCAGGTGCAGCCGAACATGCACTCGGGTTTGCCGCAGTGGGTGAAGCGCCGGTGTTCCTGCGCCAGGCTCCCGCACACACAGCCCAGCCGGCAGAAGTCTATGAGGCAGGGCGGGGCTCGCCGCTTAATCACCCTGCTGGCTGCTTTGCTTCCCTTCAAAGAGCCCTGAGACGACAGGTCAGGTGAGGGTTAGACGATAGCAGGTGCTTCACAAGCTTACATCAAAATGTTCAAATCTCCCAGAATACATCTCAACTGGCTCTACATTTTTCACTGTTTGTGTTCCCTGTGATGACAGGCATCACAATCATGGTGTCACCTGTCTTTTGCTCAAAGCTTGGGATGTGATGCAAGCTAAGTCAGTGACCCTGAAGGATGTTATAGTAGTACGCGCCATATTGTAAAATAAAGCAACTCTTGAAGCACTGCTGATGTGTAGAGAGAACTGAGCATCTGTTGAGTTCTGGTACCAGCTATGATATCTATACGAAACATCTGAGACCATGTGTGCAGTGATGTACAGTATGATCGAGATCAAAAAGTTCTAACCTTGAGTAATTATGCTAAAGGGCATCAACAGAAAAATAGTAATACATAAATAAAAATAAAAATTCAACAGAATTAAAATAGAGTAAAGGAACACAGAAAAGACCTTTACAACAAAGACCTGATGAATGTCTTGGCAGCTGTTGTCAGATACATGACGTAACCTTCAGTAATGGAAGTGGTCAGATTCACTGTGAGATCAGTTAAAAAAGAAGCCAATGAGAATCCATGACGTGCTAGAGACATTAGAAGCAGCGGGAGAATCAAAACATTGACCAAAAATGTCACCAATCCCGGAACACAATGACCCAGAAGACATTACATTCTGATACCAGAGAAGGTAGGTAAAACATTGTCCATAAGAAGAAGAACTGGACATGAAGCCAGGCTCAGGTGTCAATATGGAGAAATTCACCAGTTCTGAATTGGAGTCATTGAATTTCGGCATCAAAATATGGTTAAGAATCTAGGTATATTCCCTGTTGCCTAGCATGTATGAAGTGCTCCATCCTGATATGAGAACATGATGATGAGGCAGAAAGAATCATCTTTGACTGACTTGAAAATTGTAATTTGAAAACTGGGTTTTGCTTTTAATGTTTTGAGGAAAGGATGGAAGGAAACTTGCTTTTTACATTTAAGGAGATGGGCAGAAGCAAAATAGAAGATGAGTAGAACACATGAATCATTGTGGCTACGATTCGGATACAGTTAATACTATATACAACTGTGATTCAGTAGTTTGGGAAAATCATTATGCCAAATTACACCAGCAACTGGTGGAAAAGTATAGTACACTTGAGTTTATTTGGAGGTTTGGAACCTATAGGGGTTTTTAATTTTTAAAAAGAGGGAAAAGGTCAATGTTGGGTTATCTAGTGAATTTAAAAATACTGGAAAATGACAACTTTTTTTTGTTTCTTAAATCTGCTGCATGTGCGCTTGTTTGGTAAAGTAAAATGTCAGTTAAAGCTGAGTCTACAACAACTCATTTCCAGTTATTTGTACCTCTTTCCAGTCACAATCCACTTTATTTTGAGACTTAAGTGAAAGAAGATGATTGCATAACTTTGTGCAGTTTGGGGGAAATTAAGTTTAACTTTTTTATTATGAAAATAAATTTAACATTGAAAAAAAGTTGATTTTTGTTTGTATATGCTGTCAATTTTGAAATAAAATCAGAATCAGCAAAGAAAGTCTAGAGATCGGTGCACCTCTAATCAAAGCCACTGTAGTGTGGGAGCACTTCAAATTAATAAAATACCTAAAAACATCATCAGTTGGCACTGCGTAGCAGCGAAACCATAACAGCAGGACTGCAGTGCAGCAGCACCTTTAACAAGGACATCCAGGTTTGATGTCCCCAAGGTGCCCATTATAACTGGCTGTAACCAGCTCACAGGCAGAACTAGCATAATGTGTTCCGTGCTGAACACCGACTAGTAAATCTGGGTTCCGCCCATGTCCAGTGGTGGAAAAAGTACTCAGTTAAAAGTATAGATACCACACAAAAATTTAACAGAATTTCTACTAAACTTCTACGGAAATTAAAAAAATTATATGTATAAGCATGCCGGCGCAAATTAAAGGAATGAAAGATCGATCTAGGCCTACGCGCCAGATTTTATAAAGAATAATATACGTGTCATGGCTGGTACTTTGACGCCGCTTCTAAGTGGGGAAAGAGCCAATTAAATCCCTGTTTCACCAATACAGAAAATGGCTGATTGTGCAATGCAATCATCTACAATATATCAACAGCCCTAGTTGTCTCCTTAGCTCTGGTGCTCCTAACTTTAAATACTGATATATAGAATTTTTCTTATTTTTTGGTTCTTGCACTAATATCTCTTAAGATTGCCTTTTTTGTTAAGGAACAATGCTCTAATGTTTAAGAAATATTTTAATTGAAATGTTAATGAGAGTTTCAGATTTGTGTGTGTGTGTGTGTGTGTGTGTGAGAGAGAGAGAGAATTGCTGTATTAAATGAGTAACTTGAAAATAACCGCTTCAATAAATTTATCATCAGATTAATAGAAAAATTAGTTAGATTAGTCGAATAATCAAAATAAATAATCACTAGACTAATCATTTAAAGAATAATCCTTTGGGACAGCACCACAATGTCGCAGCAATAAAAATGTTGCAGAAGAACTATGGATGGGCCTCTGCATGATTTGTAGGTCATACATTACAGCTGGTAGTTGCACTGAAGAATGAGGCCACCATAAAGTGTTTGGGGGTTGCTCAGACCATTGCTGAGCACTTTACGAAGAGTGAACTTGCAAGCAGCTAGTTCAAAGCTAAACAGGAACAAATGGGGGCACCTCAAAACATGCAGGTGCAAGATGTGAATACTCGCTGGAAGAGTACACATGATGAAAATACTTCTTGAGCAGCACTGGCCTGTGACTGGAGTGCTTTAGGGATAGAAAGTTGAACAGTGTTATTGATTATAACTGACATTTTATTAGAGTAATCATGCACATTAGATTCGATCTTACTGATTATTGGTGCATATTTGAGTCTGAGGCATGCCCAAATAAAAGTGCGGAGTGGAACGAGAGGGGAGCGATTTCACTGGAGCCGGATGAATTTTAGTGGTATTGAGCAGAGGAGCAGGCAGAGCCAACACCCTAGGAGTGGAAATTCTCACCACTCCGCTCACATGCTCTGGTCATGAACAACCACTACCGCGGTAGGCCGGTATATTCAAAACAATTTATACCATATACCGTTTATTCCACACACCCCTAAATAACATGCATCTATAAGAGCGAGGAGCAAAATTATTCAAAATGTTCAGTGACATTGGCAATGGATCAGGACAACAGAGGGGGAGGGAGGAGAACAGGAGGAGCTTTGATGAAAACAAGGACTTACAAACGCCATGGACTGGAATGAAATGAAATTACTTGTTCAAAAGCGCACAAGAGTGACCAAGAATAAGATGGACTCAATGACAAGCAAGCCACTTGAAAGCCAGGGGACCCAGACCGGAGACAAAGATTTCTGCAGAAAAGCCACCTACACATTTGCTGGGAGTAGACACAGACAAGATACCACCTAATATAAACTACAGCACCCAGCATGCATTGAACAGTAGACGGTTATTCTACATTGAAATACCTACAAAATTTGTGTGAAGCATGGGAGCTGACGGATGGCATACCTGAGCTGTGAGCAGCGCAGCCAGTGCGATCGCCGCCCTGTCTTCTGTCACGCAGGTGCGTACCTTTCCCTCCCACACGGCTCCGTCCTCCAACTCCATCAACTTGAGCAGCATCTTGGAGAGGCCAGGGCTGCGGCCAGTCAGGCCAGGTGAGCCCTGGCTGACAAGGTTGGAGTCCTGCCAAACGTTCACTTTGTCAGGGAGGGCACCGGGGGTGGCTTTGGACTGGGTCGTGGGAGGAGCCGTGGGACGGGCTGCTTCGGGCGCTAGCTTTCCCGCAGAAGACCGTGGAGTCTTTACCACTTTGGTCTTCATGGATTTTGTGGAGATGGACCGATTGATATTGCCGGGAGAGGTTACTGTAGGGGTCTGTAAACGAGACACAGCGGTGGCCTTTGCTTTGCTCTCACTAGAAGAGTACTTGTGTCTTGCTGGTGTTCTGGCTCTCTGAGACATTCTGGGTTTCTTGGGTACACTAAGGGACTTGAATGGAAACCTGGAAGCCACCGGGCTGGGGGTCTGCTTCTTTAGCACACTGTCCAGGGTGCGAACATAGCTGGTGCTCTTGGTAGGCATCTGGTAGACTACAGGGGATTCTGCACTCTGTGAAAAGCTGGCAGCCCGCTCGTCTATCAGCTTGCCCTCATTTGCCAGGTACTCATCCAGCATGTCGCTGCAGAAGGCCGAACGATTCTTTAGGGCGGCGTCTGATCCCCCGATGCCTGCAGGATGGAGAAAGAAAATCAATGAAATATCATTTGATTGCTTATGTCATGTCATGCCAGTGCTAGCTCAGTGTTTCCCAAGAATAAAATGTGGCACTAACATATTATCTACCTGTAGTCCAAGTCTATCTAGTCGTTCTAGTCTATTGAAGACTTAACGTCAACATTTGTATAATGATACAGTAAGTGTAGAGTCAAATGTTGTTGGTCTTGGTTTATATCATTATCTATAGCAAGTAGGCCAACACAATAAGAGTAATGGGTTATTTCTAATACAAAACAGGCATGGTGTTCTTCACTTCAAAAACAAAAGAGACGTGTATCAGTATCAGCTAAAATGTGATTGAAAATACTGGTATATTGAATATTGGCATAAATCCAATATTGTGGATCCCTGGAAATAAACCTCCATGAAAGCATAATGCAACCTTCAGACTTGGAAGACGACACTTCAGGGGTGATGTTAAACTTGTCCCTCCAGCCTTTGATCTTTGTATAATCTGTTGTTTTACCAGTCCTGGACACAAAAGGGAACAATCCATCTGCAAGAGCAGGGCATACAGATTAAAACCAATTAAAAGAATTTATTGCACAGTTATCTGTGATTATTAGTGAATCACACCTAACAAAACTTTAAATCATAAATATTTACACAATGAATCCCTAAATTAGTGTACATTTCATAGAAAGGGGAGCATATGATACAACTTTTGTTTAAGCTGTCGATTCTCCCTCTGCGTTAATCAGTTGTTATAATTAGGGTGGCCACTGACAACTATTTTTCTATAATTTATTTAACTGATTGTTCGATTAAATGATTAATTTTCCCCCAGAAATCTTTTCATTTAAGTTAATTTTATTTCGACAATGAATTATAATGTTATAATCAATTGAAACTTTTCAAAAATCAAAAAGGTAATATAAAAAAAAACGAAGCTTTGATTTTGACCTTGTATTTCTGCCTGACATTCAACCCACCCATGAAAGTAAAGTAAAATACATATAGTTTTTCGTTTTTTTCTTTTCGTATAATTTTTTCGTGCCATATACGACCCAAAACCAAAAGTAAAATCTTTACTTTGATAACTGGGTTGAATATAAGGCAGAAATAAAAGGTAGGGTCATATATGACCCTGTGGGTTCCCCAGAGTTAAATGTTGACGTCAGTGCATTTTCAACATCAAAGTCGACGAATCGCGGCAGCCTTAGTCATAAAAACCATTAATTAATGCTATAAACAAAAGTATTTCTTCAGATTCAGGTCAAGATTTATGGAGATGAGGAAACAAAATGATTCGATTTTAATGGTTTTAAGATTATTTTATCAAAAACAAAAAATGTTTATTTTATATAACGTAATTAAGTTGAAAGACTGTTCTTTGACTTTTGTGTACCTTTTTGGGGAAAATTATTAAAAATCATCAAATTAGAGCAACAAATGACAATTTTAATTAACCTAAAAAGTAAAGGTAATGCCAATTGCTCTTCACAAAAAAACTGATGCTGCATTTCATGATTTTCTGAAAAAAAAATCTCCAGTTCATGAGAATGACTCATTATTTTATTCTTTAATGCTTTAACTTAAACATTATTCATCTCCATTAAAAATACTACCTGTAAGCAATAAGCTGAATTTCAATGCATTCAGAAAGGCACTAAAAATGTACATATCGCAGGTAGGGAAGTAACTTGAATAAAAAATCATCAATGGAAATTCTGCTTCGATGCTTCGACTAATCCACACGACTACACTCAACGGCCACTTTATTAGGTTCACCTTGCTAGTACCGGGTTGGACCCCCTTTTGCCTTCGGAACTGCCTTAATCCTTCGTGGCA
>JAODKL010000027.1:4323235-4357005 GCA_026780765.1 Petrocephalus schoutedeni | reverse complement strand
CGGTTTGAACTGCAGCGGTTCGTCTTGACCATGTCAACATGCCTAAATGCATTGAGCTGCCACCATGTGATTGGCTGGTCAGTAATTTGCATCAACGAGCAGTTGGATAGGTGCGCCTAATAAAGTGGTCGGTGAGTATGTACTGCTCAGTGATCACTGTGTTTCATACGGAGGGACCACTTCTAAAAAAACGGCGGAGAAATTTTCGGCTAAAACTTTTGAGTCATGGAAATGGTAAATCGTTCCAAACATTGACATAAAATCACAGTCATTTCCGTTGCTTACCAAGCACTTTAAGCAGTACGTTGATAAAATGCCAGATTAAAAAATTAAATTTAATACATTACCTGTCATTAATATACTAAATATTTTGTTTTTATTTGTGTGCGGCATTAGCTGTTAATGGTCATGACCGAAGGTAGCTTAGTGGCTATCGAGGCCATCATCCCCATTTCACAGATGATTTTGCCTACCGACTACTGACGCAGGGTAACACTACATATGAAGTTGTTCTGGTTATCAACAGTTTTCAAAATTACAGTTAGCTGCACTGTTACCATGTTAATACAGCTACTTAAAGTAGTTCACAGCTCTCCTTGGATGACATGGGTCAATGTGAATTTACTACCAAATGTTTGGCGAAATAAATTAGCACAAAATAATTTAAGCTATTTGCCAAAAAATGTGTTGCGGTAAAGTGTCCATTATTACATGCGCTTTTTAAGTGCTACATTTGCAAACAGTGCTCGAACAAAAAGTGCTTTTATCATCATTATGGTATGCAGTTTAATCATAAAACCAATGAGTTGTTCATTTTCAGAGACCTGTCTTTCTCTTTTGAATAGTTACTCTTGCACTTTAATAAGACAGAAGTATTTCTCATCCGATTACTCGATTTAATCGATGGAATAATCAACAGCATACTCGATTACTAAAATAAAATTGATAGCTACAGCCTCAATAGGTCCTCAACAGGCGGATTGACACACCAATTCCAAATGCAGGATCAATCTAAAATTCTGCGTAAAAACCTGACAACCACTGAAAGTGCACTTAACATAAAAGATCAAAATTTTAAGGTATCACCCTTCAAAAAATAAGAGATTGAAAATCATGGTTTGTTGTCTTACGTAAGCCTCCATTTGGCAATTTTTAAAAACGAAATAAAGCAACATCAGCTACCCAATGACACTTTTATATTTTGATTTATAACTTTGAATTCTGGAATTGTGTGCGATGTCATGACCAAGACTATTGCATTATTTACAACCAGTGAGGAATATTACAGGTCTTAAAATAATATTTGCTCATACTATTCCCCCATTTCGATATCAAGATGCTGCATGCGTTAATTTGCTCAAAGAAATGTGCAATGACCTATACATTAATACTATGCATTAATGTGATACATTTCCCAGCTCATATATATTAACCTCTCACTATTAATATTATAGATGTGAAATATAGATTCTTGTCATTAAGAAACAAAACAAAATCACTGTTGAGGAGGAATTCTTTCCTCACCTGGAGATGAGGTGAGAAAAGTGGAGACCCCATCTTCCCGAGGACAGAAGGGTGGTGGCAAAGGCAAGCACACCCCTAAATACTGCAGGTCGATAGGCAGAGTTTGGTCCAACAAGTTCAACTTCAGGCCGACTACACAAACGAGAGGAGAGTAAGAAAGTCAGTGAGTCATTAATTGCTATCGAAGGGTTGAAACCCACTAGAAATCACTCATGGGCCAACAAGCAATCTTAAGAATCAAGACCATCGTTCTCTGCGACGACACTATATTTACCTTCCTGTAGGACAGGGTGGATCACCTGTCTGTGTTTGAGGCGCTTCAGATCACGCAGCAGTGACTGCTCCAGACGGGTGATCTTCTCTTGTGTAGTTTCAGACTCTTCACAAGAATGGTTGGGGCAGGAGGGAGGGGAGGCAAGAAATGATTAACAAATCCAGGGAACAGTTCAAAAGATGCAATATAGTCCCTTCAAGACAGAGCTGGCTGACTCGCTCTCCATACCTTTTTCTTCTGGAGGTTCCTGGCCTTCTTGAGGCTGTGGTGGAGCCTCCTTATTGACTGACGGGTCCCCAAGATGAATTTCCAGTGCTTCCTACATTTACAAGTTTAAAAAGAAATGAAGATAAGCTGTTCTGTATGCTCACACTAACACAGTTGAGGAATTTTCTTTAGTTGACAATATGAGGTGTTATCAAAACAACACTGACTGCTGACTTCTGGTGACCATAGATGGCCTCTCTCTATACTATAATATCCAAGCATATTTAGGGGAAAAGAACTGGGTTAAAAGAAAATCGACATAGTGAAATAATTCACCCCCCTACCCCAAAAAATATCCCATATACCTCACTGCCAATTAAAAATTAGGAATGAGAATTAGGAATGCACTGATCCAATATTCCGTATCGGTATTTGTCAGATCCTGCCCTAAACTACTGGATCAGATATCAGGGGAGAATAAAAAATGAGCCATTAAAAATCATGGAAAAGCTTGACAAAAGTTGTGACATGCCGTAAGCAGATGCACTACATTCTCACATAGGTGCAATGTGTATATGTGAAACTTGTTGGGGTGTCAGCAGAGTTATTTCAAACTCAAAGGAGAAAAAGGCAAGACTGATGAATGAAACTCGTGTAATAAGTGTTTTGTGGGGAGTAGCAGCGTTGGAAACTTGAACCACACCACAAACATGATTAAACTGCTCCTAAAAGTGATAAAACTTTAAATAAAAAAAGCTATGTTGCTGAACGGAGTCACATTTTTGGGTGCAATTACTTCCTTATGAGTATAATACAGTGGAAACTGCTTATTGTGATAACGTCTGTCTGAAATTGATCGCTACAAGCAGACCATCGTAACCCATTTTTGTTTTTATGTCTTAGGCAGATAAATATACAAATATTAATTTGACGGTATCTAAATGACTATGGTAATACAACTGAGTCACTATTTACTCAATTTTAATGACTTAAAATAGAGTACTGCCATTCCAAATGATTTTCAAAATTACAGTACTGTACAAATTAAATTACTGAACTGTGTATAATTCAAATACACCAAGTACAGTACTGTACATAGAATATAGCTTATTACTCGTTTCTTAGCGGCTTAGCTTTGATGGGTCTCTATATTTGTCATGGAGAGAAAATGACTTTTCCCCCCCATCATGTTTTCTGTGCATGCAGCATTAGCCTCTGGTAGCTAACCAGAAGCAGATGGGATACCATAAGGCAAAGCACGGCTATCAAAGTTTTTTTTTTTTAATTCATTCATTTGTTATGTATAAAAAGACCCAAAATGAACGCTAAGAGGACCACACACACACACACAATTTTATATAACAGTTTTTGTACAGAGATGATTCCGTCCCAAGTTTTTTGATCTGTACAAGCAGTTGATCACTATAAGCATTTCCCACTGTTTTTCTTTCACAGTTTTAGAATTTTCCTTTTTATATAGACATGTTAAGGTATGCAAAATGCATCCAGACATTTTCCCCCAAAGTATTATTTTCTGTTTCGTTGTTTGAAAAAGAGACAGACTGTACTGGATTTGGATCTGTATAAGATGCTATCCAAATTTACAGTACCCATATCGGACATTGAGTGGTATTCATGCCATCCCTAGTGCGAATGCACTGAGGTAGAGGGCATACCTGCCGTCTATATAATGCTATTTTTGATACATGACCAAAAAAGCAAAGTGTCTAATAGCACCTGCATTTTTCAAGCTTTCATCAGGCATGCATACAATCTTCTGTGCTACCTTGGAAGTGAACGACACAAACAGCAGCCCCTCCACATCCTCCAGGTTTGGCTGCAGGTTGACATCTGTGGGACCACCCACCAGCTCCGGTCGCTTGACAAACTTGCCGTGCCTTCGGTACCTCGCTACAAATTTTCGCTTCTTCTTCACCAGTGTCAACTGAGTGTCAGCCTGAACCCCACCCAAGGGTTCGGAGGTTGATGGAATGAATGCCGTCTCCAGATTCTCCTGAGGGTCTCCAGGCTCCTCTGATGCGCCAGGGACAGGAGAGGATGGTTTAGCATTTGGCGTATGTTCTGAGTCTGGAGGCAGAGGAGGTGAAACACGAGGCAGTGTCGTGGGAGTCATTGTTGAGGAGGAAACATGTGTCATTTTGGGTTTGGATCTTGGTATCAAATTCCGCCCCCTGAGGAACTGGGCGAGCTGCGGCAAAGGAATGACTTCATGTGGCTTTGCAGGAAGCACACTCTTCTGGAAGGACCTGCCAGAGGAGCCAGTCTCTGTAGCGCCCTTTGCGGGGCCCAGGGACAAGATGGGAGTTGAAGCGTTGGGACTCTGATCAGAGGAGACCTTATTAACCACCACAGGCTTGCAGTTTCCTGGTCCCTTTACCTGGACCCCAGTCTGTTCAGCAGAACCGTCCAAATTTGACTTTTGAGGAACGGCATTGTCATTAAAAACTTTTACTTCCTCCTCCTCCCCTTTAACGATGATCCCCACACTGTCGGTCTGCTCTGATGTGCCACTTTTATCCTTCTTCTCGGGGACACTTCTCCTCAGCTTTGGCTTTGCTGACTGCACGGCGTCAGAGGAAGCAGCGCCTCGAGCACGTTTTCTCCTGCTAAAAAGTCAGTACGAAAGAGAACGTCTTCTCAGTGAAAGTTAGGGCAAGTAAATTAAAGACACCGCAGAACAGCTTGTACTAAGCAGCATTTATGGAAATATAACTTTGGGTATTTACAATGAAAGAATTTCCCCCAGAGCTTCCCTGTGCCATCAAGTTTAGGCTGGAGACTCACACTTCATTCTAAAATTACTTAGAAATTTCATAACCAGCACAGAATTGTGGATAGTTTTTAAAAACTCAGGCACTATGGGTGCTTTTCCACCGCACCTGGCGTAAAAACTGGTACCAGTGATGAATGATATCACAATGCAAGGCGGGGTACGTAGTATTGAATTTGAAAAATGGCTATAGCATTATACAGCTGGAGGGTGTGCGATATTAATATCAACAATGCATGTTATGCATATGTAATTCCGACACTGCTAGTCAGCTAGACTCAAACCCTCATACTGCACGAACCGATTATCGGCTTTACTGATTATTGGAGACCAATATTGGGCATTTTGCTGATTATCGGTATCGGCGTTTCATTGTAACGATCACCGACATTAAGTAATTGCAAGGTGCACTACTGTGACTCCGCTGCAGTCTCTTCCACGGCTTCATTTAATGTCCCGCCCACAAGAATCTCTGATTGGCTATGTTCTCACAGAAATCCGGAGCTCCAGCATATTTCAGAAGCTAAAAGTTTAATTTAGTTTCTATCCTGTGGCTTTTCTGCTTAACTTTCCCATAATATTGAGGCTGCTGCAATCAAAGTTGTAGCAAGGATTTTTCAAATACGGAGGCCAATAATGGTCAATCAGCTGCGTTTCTGCATGGATAATTATCATTTTCATCAAGTTTCATGAACGAAACTTTATGAAAAATACCAAAGACATGATCTAGGTGTCCTCAATGGTAATCTAATCCAATCCAGCTTTATTGGTAAAGCACTTTATGCAACCACACTGGACTAAAGTGCTGTTCAGAGGAGTGCAAGACATAACAGCTCTCACATGGCATAAAACGCACATAAAATATAAATGAAGTAAATAGACATAAGATAAGACAACAGCCATAAGAATAAAATAAAATGAAAAAATAAGTAAAACCAAATGAGTGAAATAGAATAAGAAAATATGATAAAATAAGGGTAGACATGAGTGCAGTAACCTACCCTCGCGTTTATTACTGCAGTCTGCAATCTTACAATTACATGCAATGATAAAGAAAATTCATTAATCAAATAACCCGCAATAAACATTTCACCTGAAATCTTAATTATCTGCTTAAAATCATTTTAGCGCAACTCCAATGTAATAATTTGACACAGCTTGATTTCCTCCACTGCAACACGAGGCTGCAGTGACAGAAAACTGCGTACACCACCTGAGAGCTGGCATGGGATTTGAGCGTATCCTATGCCCCTGTCCAAATTGATAAATCCTGAATTTTGCATTGAAATGAACGTACACCCATTTTTCTGCCGTACGCACGCTTGATAAATGAGGGCCATTTTGCTTAATTTACTTTCTACCATTCCTCTTTGCCAAGATAATTGCTGCGACAACAAGTTAGCTGCCACTAAGCCACATCTTACATAATACAGTACATATTAACCACAGGGCTGCCGCAATTAGTCAACAGTCGACGACAAACATAACATCTTTTTTATTTTTAATTTGAATTATATTCTACAATTAAATACCTTTTTGATTTCTAAAAAATGCTTCAATTTATAAAAGCAAATGTTTTCCTTCAATACCAAATGTAATTATGGGATTATACACTGTTCAATGTTTTGATGGCATACCAGTGACACTAGTGTTATGGGTAAGCACTGAAAGAGAAAACACACAAGCGCCATCCTGGATGATAGATCACCAGAATAGGCTAAACCACCAGAAGTGTTGTCTATTCAGGTTTATCAAATTACCATTCAGAGTGCTTGCCCTTTTCCCAAATAAAAATTCAAGACATTTTCAAAACTGACTTTTTTCCTCCCCTAAGACCTTGACTTTATGTACTTTTATGCATGCGCGCCAAATTTTTTGTACTTGTGTTTTGTAGAAACTTTCAGAATGACGGATTGAATGAATTGATAGCAAATCGTTTTACTGACAGAAACAATGTATGAAAATCACAAGTGCATACATTTTACAAACATTTCATGAATTCAATCTTTTCACTCGCATCTTTCTTCCCATCTTTAACATAAAATAAGAGAGAGCCAAGTGCAGTTAGCTCACAAAAACTTCTTGTACCACAATAAAAATACCAACCGTGCTATCCAATTTTTAAACTTGGGGTGTTACTCGATTGATATAATCGATAGTGACTGGCCTAAAAATGTCTCAAATCCTTGATTCAATACCCTCTATTGTCAATTATTGATATGGATTCATTTAAAAGTCAAAATAAAGACTAATGCCAGCCTTAATTCAATAAAAATATAACTTGAATAAAACAGGTCAAGTGAAAAACAGTCATTTTAATTATCGGAATATAAAGAGAGTCATGTAATGAAAATGAGTGACTGAACTCATCTGCCAATAACAATTAGGGCACTTTTCCACCGCACCAAGTACGGTATTTTTGGTACTTTTGGATTGCGATCTGGTCAGAAAAACAGATACAACAAGATCAGGATGGCATTACAAAAAATTTAAAAAGTATTTTATTTAATATACTAGGGCAGCCCGGAGAATATATTCCAAATATTTTTGGAGAATTTCCAAATACAGCGATGTGATTCGTTATAATAAATATTGGAGTATTTATAAAGCAAAAATTAGTTAACGTAAATTTCACAAACCTGTCTAGGAGTGGTTTAAACGGCAAGTTTGAAAATGATTGTGACCGTCACGGAGAACGCATGCAGCGCTCATGCAAAAGCAGCAGAGGTGAACATTAAAGTGATTCTAAAAACACCTACTGGATAATCTATAAAAGGAATAATCATTAAAATTGCATTAACCCCCTGCGCCGTCTAATGTCCATACAGAAATGAAAGTAAGAAAGACTGATCTTAATGTAGCTGATTAGTGATGTAAGAACTGCATAACATGCAATGCTAGATTTAATATCCAAAATCAATCAACTATATACTATAGCCATTTTTCAAATTCAGTACAAAATGCCCCACCTCACGTTGCGCTTCAGCGTTGGTACCAGTTTTTAAACCAGTGGAAAAACACAAAAGAAGTACCGAACTATTGGTACTTTGAGGTACTTGCTGGGGTGGAAAAGCACCCTTAATGACATGTGCAGTGGTGAGTAGGGCTGCACGTTGTCACATTGCGATGTGCTTGCGATTATTTGGCACATGACCAATAATCACCAGGGCTTTAGATGACACACAAAACATTTGAAAAGCTGGCAGCTGGCCAATACTATACGGGCGATTAATTACGCCCACAATTTGGTAAGCAGATTAGTAGTATGCCTAAAATATTAGCAATCTGTATTAAACAAGGATATGCCAAATTCTTAAACGTATGGGACTTTAAACTGCAAAAAATACCGCCACAACACAGACGTCTTTTTGCCTTATCTACAATCTCCTTGTTTAAAAGATGATGTGGCCGTTGAGCTACACCCTTCTTCACCACCACTTCAATGCTCATCGCTTCCATGATTTACGAAAATGATAAACGAATTTAATAAACATAAGGATGTGCCGAATCTATACAGATTACTAACTTCTGGGTGGCAATACGTATCTCATTAATAATTCATACTTTTTTTTTTTTATTGATCCCCGTGGGGAAATTCTCTTCTCACCCCCCCCAACCTTGCTCTCCACATGAGAGCAAGCTTGGCCATGAAGGGCAGCCAGCTCGTGCGGCGCCCAGGGAGCTGGGGGTTAAGGGCCTTGCTCAAGGTCCCACAGATGTGCCAAGTCTGGGCTTGAACCAGCAACCTTCCGCTTACAGGCACAGAGGCTGCTTACCAAACTATGGGCATAATTAAATGCCCGTATAGTACCGAAAAGCTGGCGGCTGGCCAAATGTTTTGCACGTCACCTAAAGCCCTGGTTATTATTGTGCATGTGCCGAATAATCACAAGCACATCACGATTTGATATCGTGCGGCCCTAGTGGTGAGCCACACAGCATCACTCGGCCTGGGATGGGGGTCCCCAAAACCAATGACTCCCAATACCAGGCTCAGCTTGTTAAGGACGCATGCTGGTTACGCCGGTCCAAAAACATTAACTCAAGGGAACTGCAGCAAAATTTCCCATAGTGTATGACTGAGCATGTATGATCTGTGATGGACTGGCATCCTATCCAGGATCCATCCTACCTGCAACCCTGCACTTTCTGAAACAGACTAAGCTCATCAAGGCCCTGTAATGGATAAGCTGAATTTAAGATTACACAAAATTAAAATTTTGAAATATTACTGTATTGTATTACATTACTCTATACAGTTTTTAAATACTAACTGAATAGCAAATGAATCTTCACTAACAATTAACAGCCTTCATTTCACTTCATTTCATTTCATTACGACACATACAGTAAAAACTGCACGTGTGCACTTCTTGAATAGACTTGTATGTAAAGTGCAGATTAACTACCGTATATAGGATGGAGGTTTAAATTTGTTCTAGTGATCAAGTAAACAAAACCACAATACTTTTCATTGTTTTAATCCAGTTAAAATAGCATAGCAATGTCTCCTGATAATTGCTTTTGCAAGATTAAAATTTTGGATTTTGCTTCAGAACAGTGGGACACTGTCACAATACAAGGAAGAACTTTCAAGTTCTATATTTAAAATCTTACTGCACAAGTAAAATTTTGAATTTAAAGTTGCATAATTATTATAATTCCAACAATTTGCACATGAATTGCCACAGGCTAGGGGTTAGTAAATATTTTAACAGTTTAGGTCAGGAGTAAAATCCACCAGAATAGTTCTATAAACAAGTATGTTTTTAATCCTGTTATTAATACATGTGGAAGAAATACTGGTGAAAGTGATCAACATGCAGAATTTTTAATGTCTGCATCAAAAGAACCTGCAGATTTCTAAACGGTCTTGAACTGTTCCCTATTGGAACAGTACCAAAGCAGCCTTAATTTATTTTTCATAAAGACCTCAAACCAAACTTCTCATTTTGGACTCCACTCAACAGACATCTACTGGAACAGGCATGTCTGGAATGACATGCTAGAGACTTATGTGCCTTCACAATTTATAATGCAACACAAAACACATCTCTTTCCCCTGTCAGTGAACAGACCATGGAGTGAGACATCAGAAAGGCCAGGTAAAGACAACTCTAAGACACAGCAGGGTTGAATTACCATCATTACCGTCACAAAAAAAAAAAAAAAACTATCAATAACCAAAACATCACTCTGGTCTGGTCCAACTAGACAGCTGAAAATTGAATATGAGAAACGCCTCTATATTATTTCATTTATAGCACAACAAACACTAATGCTAAAACTTGATATAGATATACAATAGCATTTCTAGAATAGGATCATTTTCCTTGTTTCTGGGGATCCACCAAAAAAATAAAAAGCCATTTTGCCACCCCCCCCCCATATGTTTAGAAAACAAAATAAATGTTATAGCCATAAAGTAGTCAGAAGACTGTAGCCAACTAGCTGGTTAGGAGAACATGCTGCTTCAGCATCTCCTGAACAAAGAACATGTTCATTTAATAGCTAGTGTAGTGAGTTTGTGGCCAACCGCCCCCCAAATACTGGGGGCAACATGCAAATTCATGGTTTGAGTGGCTAATAATGCCACTGTCTTCCCTGTCACATATGCAAGACCGTTCTCATCTGAGCACATGTGCCAAAAAAAGAACACCCAACAGACATGACTCTTCGGGGTGACATTAAGTGTCATACCAAGAAACACACGATTATCTCACCTGCGGTCTTTGTCTGCAGATGCTGCTTTTGGTGGAGATATGCCATTACCAAAGATTTCTGTGTCAAAATCCTCTGCATGGAAAAGCTCCTTATCCATGACAAAAGAATCAAAGCCATCACTATTGTCCAAGAGCGGCTGATTCACCTTGACAGTCTGCTCTTCACTGCTGAGTACAGGTCTATGGAGCAGCAAACCCATATCAGAAGAGTCAGGCTTGGGGCGGCTACATGAGCCTTCGTCACGAAAGCCTTTGGCAAACGGGTTGTAGTCGATCTTCAGCTGAGTGATACGCAGGTTTTGATAAGCTGTTACGGCAAAGAACTCAGTCTGGGGAAAAGTGAAAGTCAATACGTTGGGCCCGTTCAACCGGATGACTTCTGTAGCTTTGTCAGCGGGCACCACATGCAGCCGGGGCAAGTAACGATGCATGGAGTGCAAGATGACGTGGCCCTCCTGGTCCAGCGTGTTATTGGTCAACTTCAGCTTGTAAAAAGACACAGGGTTCTGCATCCAGTAGTGGCCCGAGGATGGGGAGTCTGGATGGATGAACACCCGACCCAACACATGAGGCTCAGCCCTGCCATTGGTTTCCCACTGCCGTCCATTCCACTTGTAGCGATGGTTGTCCATTGGGGTGATGTCCATCACCAGGATGTACCTCTGGAAGGGTTCCATGCCAGAAATTCGAAATCGACAGTAGGGGAACATTCTACGACCCTGTTTTGTGAGGATCATCTCTGTCCTGCAGTGATAAAACTCATTCCACATGTTGTTGTTGTCCAGAGTGACCCTTACACCCTTACAGACTGTTTCTGGCGGCAGGTTTTCTGGATGTGGATCAGCCACAGAGGAACATATGTCTGACTGCCGTCCAGGAGCACAAGCAGATTGACCTGCCGCTGGTGTGGCCTGGGTAGACGTTGTTGCAATGTTGGCTTCCTGGTTGGCCACCAGGATGCCCTGGTCCTGCCCCCCTTCACTAGCATGCCCCGGTTTGAGGATAACAAAGAAGGCCAGGGGTGTGGCAGCGGTGGTGGGTGTGGTCACAGGGGTAGCCGCTCCCTCTTCCTTGAGCACCATTAGGGCCTGATTTTCAGTGGCAGCCATGACAGAAATGCTGTGACCTTCGGGGGGTGTCAAGCTCCTCAGCTTGTGCCGCCAGTTTGCTTAGTCACCATGCTGAAGAAAGAACCAGGACATAAGTTGGGTATCCATGTCAACCCCTTATGACACATACAGTAAAAACTGCACATGTGTGCACTTCTTGAATAGACTTGTATGTGAAGTGCAGATTAACTACCGTATATAGGATGGAGATTTAAATTTGCTCTAGTGATCAAGTAAACAAAACCACAATACTTTTAATTGTTTTAATCCAGTTAAAATAGCATAGCAATGTCTCCTGATAATTGCTTTTGCATGATTTAAAGGAAAACATCTTTTAGCAATAACTAAAAAGACGAGTTTCAGTTAAATCCTCACAACATTCGATTCATTCTACAAATCAGCGGCACACCTTCCCTTCTAGGATATCACAGTGTTCTGCTTTCTGGTGGATCAGCCAAAAAAAATTAAATGATTTAAAGGACAGGCACACTCCTTCCCAAAATGAAGTATGAGCATCTTACCCAGTCTTTAATATGAAGTACAACTAGTTCTTTAGTCATTATTCAGGCCTAGAAAAATCAGAAGGCTAAATCCTCATAGGTAACATGTTAGCTAACGGCACAGACCTTTAAGCTAAAGACAAGCCCACAGAGGGGTGCTGCTTAAATTAATAGTTCCAGTATAATATCCAGCTTAATATAAGAAAAGAGGAAAAGGAAAACCCAAACTTATCAGGGAGTAAAGAAGGAAATAATGCAAATAATGAAGCAAATGGAAGCAAATAATGAATTACTATTGAAATGCCCCCCCCAAAAAATGAAAGCTAGATTGTTTCAAAAGAAATAGTCATGGCTGAAACATTTAATGCCAGATCGGCTGTCATGGTACAATATAATGTATTTTATCTTGTATGCGAAATATGACAGTTTCATATAAGAAATAGTGTAGCGTAATTTTTAAAAAATGTAGCACATCTTGTACACCATACAGAACAAGTAGGACAAAGGCTGAAAGAATCTAGACTGAAGAATGCCTTGTCAGGCCATTTCCAAATACAGTGATTTTCCATCACACAAGGAGGCAAAAATTCCAAAACGACATTCCTGTAGCAATTAAAATGTGTTCAAAGAAGTCTCATAGAGCAAAGTGTAAGGGTGTTTAACATATACTAAAAGGTAAATATTAATTTCTCCTAAGTATATTAAAAACAACTTTATAATTTGCATTTCAGGTGAAGTTTTATAATGTCAGAGACGATGAGAGACTTCAAGTTTCAAAAGATACCACAATATCATTGATTATGATGTTATATGGACAAAAACGCTTAACTTTTGATAAATGTGGTGCATTATGGACTGCATGCTACTCTAACAATAGATGGAGCCAAATGCTACAGCACATCATAAGGTGCGGGATTATGTATAGTATTCTGTGTAACTGTCAAGATACAATCCCCGAAATCACTGCTTACCTGGTATTTTCACCATGTAATTACAGCCCATATCAGATTCCACCTACTACAGATGGTCCATCGTGCATTGGTTTCCTACCTTTCTATTCAAACTTCTCAGACCAAAAACTGGCAGAGACATCACATGTCTTGTTCACTTCATTCCAAAACATGCAAACAACAAGCCTGTAGGGGACTCTTGGGCAGGTGTTCGTCATGTCCCCTGACAAAAATGTCAATCAACTGATTAGACCAAAAGGCTACTGAAGGAAGAGTCAGATCGACTTCACTAGACGAACTTTTTCAGAGCACCCACACACTGAATTGTGAGTTTAATCATACCTGTGTACAGAATACTGGGCGTTTACAGGACGAAACGTTACTTGACTGATTGCATTTTTAATTATGCTGCATGTCTTTAATTACGCAGTTTACCAAGAGTTATTAAAAAAAATCTTTTACAAACATTAATTTAGTTTTACAAACATTAATTTAGAAAATATGAAAACTATTTTAAAGTCAAAAATTAAAATAATAAATATGCAATTAAAAAATATTTATCAATCGTCAAAAGGGCAATTTAGCTAGCTAAACGTTTGCGGTGACGTAATGCATGATAAGCCACGCCCCCTACAATCTGCTAAATGCGAATTGCCCCATGAATAAAAGGCTTCCCGGTATATTCCAACATCTTTTTGTAGGCATGCAAATTTATTGCAAAATATAAAATAATTTAATTATAATAAATTGGATTACTCATATGTGACTGGGAGACCACTGAAAGAACACATGACCAGCAAAGGTATCCGAACCCTGCAGTGATAAAGGAGACCGCGATCCATTTATCCAGTTAGCTTGTGGTGTCGCTCTTAGCCTCGCCACTTCCTGTGTATTTCGACGCGTGTGTGTTCTGGTGCTAAATTTCTCAACTTAACCGCACGCCACATGGACTGCAAACGGCTGCAGAAAACTTTAAAGTCCTCGCATCCCTCGAAGACAACAGGGGCCTCGAATGCCGCTCGACGTCGGCGAGCAACTCGTGACTGAAGGCCTCCGCGTTAAACTTGGCACCGACTTCGCTGCCAATCCTAGCGCGTGCACAACGCCACCGGCCCTAATGGCGCGCGATTCCCGGGCCGACACGATGGGAACCGAAGACTAACCTCGGCTTTTTTTAAGCACCTGAACACTTCGAGCGTGGCCACGGCCATTCTCCCATCGCGCGAGCGCGTTTCGGTTTCCTTAGTTGAGCCCGTTACCTTTTTTTCCTAATCCTGCAAAGGCGGGGAAGAACACTGGACGTCGTTTCTCGAAAGCTTCGCCTCCTCGTCCTTTCTCTTTCCCCCCTAACAAACATTACCCCGTGCGTCTCACCCAGCTGGAGATAACATGCGTGCTCCGAGGAGTGACGTCACGGCCCCCGCGGTGGCACGCTCACGTTCTACAGCGCAGACTCCTTCCCGACTCGCCTCGCCGTGCCATTAAGTGCGCGGCTCGGGCGAACTGCGCGAGGGAAGTGTTCGGCGCGAGCGCGCCTGCGGAGCCCGGCGAGCTTCCACGCGAAAGCGGCCGTGCGTCCGCGATAGCAAGCCTGCCCCAGATTGTTCAAAGATGAATGGGCGACGAGATTTTTATCGTGTTGCTTCTCGGGGTGGCGACATCGAGGAGCACTGTTATGAGGCTGCGGTGCTGCCGTGTACTCCTAGTACAGTACTGCTAACTGCTAGGATGGTAGACCGGATGGTGTCCCACGCCATTAGTGTATCCCACGACGACAGGACAGCAATAATATAAGGCAGCATGTTGCTTTCTGTCTGCATTTAGTTGATTAAATCTGATTACTGTAGATGTAGTGCATCGTTCATTTTAAACATTTCATTGTAATAAAGGAGAAGATTGCAAGATTTTTGGACGCTTGGATGTGTATAAGTCATATGCCTTAAACTCAATGCAGGAGAAATACCTATGTTATGTAATTCAGGCTTTGCAGATTTGTTCATTTCTTCATACCACCCGAAAAATGAATCGTCTTACGGATACACTTCCAACCAGTAAATATATTTATATTTGGGATTGTTTTTTCCCTTACTGTAAACAGTAAAATAGTGGTCAATATATGAACGCAGTCTATTTGTATTTGGATTAATTTATAAAATATGATCCACTGCACTGTTACATTTTATGCTTTGTGTCTGGGTGCCTTATTGCTAAGGTGATTTAACTGAAGTGTATTTAAGACATAAAACCCCAAAGTGATCCTGCATAACAGCTTCTTCAGTATTGGGCATAATGTGTCTGGGGGTTATCACATGGCATCACATGACACACACCAGTTCACAGAGAGAAACACAGAGTTCCTGGTGCAAACCCACACAAACACAGAGAAAGCATGTTAATCCCACGCGTTGAGCAAAGTCGTAAATGGGAATAAACATCACGACTCTGGTGGTGTGATGCAACGGTGCAACTCACTGAACCACTGATTGCCATCCCTTCATTCAGAACTATTTCTTAAGAAATACAGCCGAAGGTGCCTCATACAGAGGCATCAAACGATTACTTTCCAATTAGAACTATTTTCAAAATGCTGTGGTTGAATTATGACAGATATAGGAACCCTTGGCAAGAACTTGCCCATCCATTCAATTTCAATAACAGTTTAATTGGGCTCGAGGTTTGGGGTCCTCGGCAGGGTATACTGAAGGAAATTTAGATCTGTGGTGTCATGGGAAACCAGAAGGACAACGTGAAAGGTCTCCATTCCCAAGTTGGACTTCGGACCAATGCTAGACATGTAAGACAGCAACACCCCCCCCCCCCCCAAATGAATAAAACTAACCATTGTAATAAATCCAAATCAATTTAATCATATAGAAACCATTTTTAGAGATTTTTTTTTCTCACAAATATACAACAGTATTATCGTATAAACGGAACTGTTTTTGATAAAAAAGGCACAAATTGAGATAATCATATAATTTATTACGAAATCTGATTCGCTGGAGAAGTTTAAGCTTGGTTTTTCACAAAGATGTTTTTCTCTCACCGTTTTTCTCTTTTCTTTCAGCTTATTAACAAGAGGTATCTCTTTTATTGTCCAGAGTTGGGCTGATCACAAAAGGCTCGGTAATCCTCAAGCAATGCACTTGTAATACTTGTAATCACTTGAATCAGTTACACGAATGTGAAACCACTACGTTTCTGGAACACTACCGAAGCAGCATTCCTGTAAGGCAGCAACGAAAAAAAACATTAAAGAATGAATATTTATTACTTTCATTTAGAAACCGTCTTTTTAAGTTAATATAACGAAAAAAGTCGAGTGTCAAGTTGTCTTATAAAAGAATTCTGTTTACATACCTTGGTGGAAAAAAACGCATAAAATGTACTATGAAAACTGTATAACTCCGATTGTTTGAAACCATTTTCTTTCAAACACTTATTTTCACTTATATTTAGTGTTATGTCCTGTATTCACCACCCTAGCAAGCGTCCGAATAAGATGACGGGAATTTGATTTGACAGCTGTTATTGGTCAAGCCAAATCACGTGTCACCGGCACGTTGTCAAGGGAAAATGGTCGTAGTTACCCTGTATCCCCTCGCGATTGCTTAGCGGTTATCCCAAGTCCGCACATGGACGGCGTCATGTCGCTGGCCTGAATTATAAGACCTGGTAACCAACTAAACATGCATCTAATGACTGTTCAGCTATGACACTGGATTTCCACGATAGTGTCCCACGTTTCCTTTAGCTATGCTTAATTCTCCATCGTGGTTTTAGTGTCGTGTCAAAACGTGGCAAACTCGCGTTAAATAATGCAAGCAAGGACACCCATGGCGACGATCTGCTGCTTCTCCTCGAAAGCTTCATGCGATCTAGCTGGCGCGACAGCCATAGGCCCAGCACAAATCAACGCGGAGAAACGCAAGGCGAGAGACCTCATGCCCGTTTGCCTAATATGCCGTTTCATAGCCCGACAACAATTATAACTTTATACTTCCCACGTGAGCGGGGATGTTCTTACTAATGCAGACCCACACTGCATGCACGTGGCGCATGCTGGCTTTCACTGCCACTTTAAGGTGTCAAATTACCATCCACGGCCTTTTCAGATGGGCCAAAATCGGACACCATCGACGAGTCAAGCATACATGCCATCGGCACAAGTTAACGTGTATCTATGAAAAGAAAGGAAACGTCCACGACCGTACGTCGGATGGGATGGAAACTAGCGTTTTCATATGTATGTGCGCTAAGCTGTACTGACGCTGCTGCATCGGACGGAAGAGAGAGAGGCACGCTGCCTGCTTACCTTTACAGTAACAGTATAGTAAATTACATTTGCTTTGTTGCACATAACCATATATATATATTAAGTTTTACGTATCAGTGGCAGCAAAGCGGATTTTGGTAGTATATAGCGTGTAGTTCAGCTTTCTAGACCCACCCCACCGAAACGGATCGTGTTAATGATAAATTATCAAAATAAATGTGTCCCAAGGGCCTTGCTGAAAAGGAGTATCAGTCATCTAGCAACATTTACCTTCAATAGCCCCGCCCTCGTCAACAATTACACCACGGCAGAATGGGAACAATGTTAACGCAGCTCTGACCACGCCCCGTTATTAGCCGACAATATCATATAAAAGAGACCGCTATGTTACGCACCAGTAATTGTACATGTTCTTCTCCATCATTTTTCTGTATATGGACGGCTAATGTAGAATTTGAACTTGTTCTCGATTCACCACATCAGCTGCCTATTACACTTTTCACAAAATGTAATGGAAATTAAGGGGGAAAAAAATTTCCAGGCTCTCAGCCCCTTTGGGTTAATGTGATTTTCAAAACCTTTTAATAAAAATGATTACAACATATTTAAGATTACAAATGTTGAATGACTTGATCCCGATAAACGTTCATGTCTGATTTTCATTTTCACAAGTACAAAAACTAAAATAATTCTAAAACACCAGAATCACAGCTGCAAGCTAAGTGGTGTTAGTATCTCCACAAATCCATTACTTATTCTGTCTGATGTCCTTTCTATATACCCAGCTAAAATACACAATGATCTCAGTAATATCTTTTTAACTAAAGGCCAGCAAATGCTGGCATGCTTATATATAGTTAACCAATTTCTTTTTATTTTGGAATTGCGGTGATGAACACCCAGTTGAAATTTTCAACCAAGGATCCCTGAGTAGGTAGCCTAAAACAGCGTTTCCCAACCCAGTCCTCGGGGAGCACTGGCCAGTCTACATTTTGGCTTCCTCTCAGCTCCCAGCACACCTGTACCAGGTATTCGGTGTTCCTGATTGGCTGGGAGCTGGGAAGGAGCAAAAACATGGACTGTCCAGTGTCCCCCCCGGACTGGGTTGGGAATCACTGGCCTAAAAAAAGCGAGTTCCAATGGGGAACATCCATGGGACCGTTACCACGTCAGCTTCTTTTTTTGAATGAGAGAGAATTCACCAACTTTCCCTTGCAAATCTGCCCATGAAGCAGAGAATTAAAGCACCACATTAAAATAATATCTATTATTCAATGCTATTCTTTTTGCCAAGAAAGAACAACCTAGACTTCTGTGTGGAATTATAAGGTTCCTGTACGGAATGATTTCAATACTGAAACTCTACATGAAACCCATCTTAAAATTAACATAAGGATCAGTGACATTTTGAGCTGGTCGACGGAGACCTGAAATCTTACTTATGAGCTAACTGGCTAGCCAGTTTCCCTAGTACAGGGTTAGGGCACTGTTGACACTTAATGTAGTTGGTCTGGCGTACTCTTAGATTTAAATTTGAAATGAGAGAGTGGATAAGCAGACATAGACTAAACAAGCATGTCTCTTAAAAGTTCAACTTAACCACACCAGGAGGATCTCCGTTATAAATATGTATATTCACAGAAATTTGGAATGTTTTTAATTAATATTTCGTAACGCTTTACATTAACTGCACTTTCCTAATGCAGCCATTATTCATTTATAGAACATTCAGTTCATATTAATAATGCATTCATAGAACATTCATAAGCAGCATGCAAGTATACCTTAATATCCTAACATAATGTAAAGCGTTACCAAATATTTGCTTAATGTGGCTTTACTGCGCCCCACATGAGGAGAATGGCACTGACCCAAAGGCATTTACTGGGATTTAGTTCATAACCCAGTGTATGCCTCACATAACAGAAGCAAGCCAGTCTGACCCCACTCACCTTAAAAAAAAAATCAAAAGTAACCAAACCTTTTCTTATAACAATAAACATCCCACTATCTGGCCGTCCTCCAAGTCCTTATTCTCGTCAAGGCCGGGGTCGAGTAATAAACATGAAAACAAACTAATACTTGTGCCGTGTAATTTCCGGTGCACATTTTGCACGCAAGTGTATGAGTTGGGGTCAACCTGACCTCAAATGCAACAGTTCAAAATATTTCATGAAGACAGGACTGCTGATTCAGATTTGGCAGGTTTGCATGTGGTCACATTAAGGGTTAATAGGGTACGTAAGCCACCATATATACATGTGCCCAAGAAACTATATTTTCACTAATAAACCAAGCCATGGCTCTTGGAGAAGTCCCCAAGTCAAATCACAAGCTACACTCATGTGATTTGATGCCTTGTCAATCAAAACATATGCACAGGGATCATTTCAAACAATTTGCAGATTACAAAGCCAGCTGTGCGACATCACTTGGAGGTACGGCTCGCTGCACGGGGCTAGAGCGTAACGGTACGCCCAAGCTATGTGCTGCAGTAGGACTGTGCAAAGGCTTGAGGTTTAATACTGCTCACAAATACTGAGAGTTGTAGGGTCAGGTGACAGGTCCCATGATAAGAGATGCAGGGAGATGCAACCAAAATAACAGGGTACCGCTTCCACTGGAATGTCTTTGTTTTCTGTCCATTGATATGTACAAAAAAGTACAGGAAGCATTATGAAACCTAAGAGTTAGCAGCGCGTTTTACTAAACAGTGTTTAGTGGCATGACCTTCATTATTTTAAAAATGCATTAGTGCAAATGATTGTGTCTCAGGTTTTTAAAATAAACGGGTCTTTGCAGAGGCAGCCAAAGCCCAAGAATGTAGGACATCCTGGCTGAGTTCTCCCTCACCAATCGCAGACCGTCTCCTTTACCACCGTCACCCTACTTGGGGGGAGGTGGGCTGGTAGGACGTTGCTGTTGCCTCACGGAGACCCCCCCCCGCCCCCATTCATCTGTCTGTGCAGTCAGTGTGGCTGAGGAGGCCATGTTTTGGGGGGGTTGGGGGCAGGGTTCAGGAAACCTGTCAAACGTCAATGACCGCATCGTCGTCCTCTTCCTTGGCCTCCTCCTGCGAGGCTCCGCCCCCAGCTCGGCAGGAGTCCTCCTCCGAAGTATTGCGAGGGTCGATGACATAGCGGTAATCGCTGCCGAGACCCGAGGCCACCATTAGCCAACCTTTCTCATCTTCCTCCATGCCGGCGCACTGCCAGGGCACGCCCCACGCCGGCTCGTCCTGGCTGAGCGCCGCTGCCCTTTGCGTCGCCTCCGCCTCCATGTCCTCCTCCTCCAGGTTCACATACAGCAGAGTCTCCTTCCTGGGGCCCGGAGAGAGCCCCGCCAGCACGGCATCCAGCTGGTCGATCAGCTGTCGAAAGCTGGGCCGGCACTTTGGCACCGGGCTCCAGCAGCTGTGCATGATCTCGTAGCTGGAGGAGACGAGGGGTAAAGTTTCGCCTGATTGCCGCTCCAAGTCAATAATGTCAAAGCGCACTCGGAAAAACAAACAAACTCAGATAAACGATGACAGCCTCCCTGACGGAAGGCGGCACTCACATGTCATCCCGACAGTCGGACGGCTGTTTGAGGCGCTCTCCCTTGATGAGGTACTCGTAGATCTCAGAGTTTTCCACCCCGGGGTATGGGGTCTGTCCCCGAGTCATGATCTCCCACATGGTCACTCCAAACGCCCACTGCAGGAGACAGAAACGCAGGCCTTCAAGACGGGCCATGCCAGCTCCGCGGATCCGGCTGAACAGCTGTGGTCAAAATGCTAATTTCAATGGGGAATTCCACTTCATTCTACAGCAGTGTTTCCCAATTCGGTCCTTGGGGACCCGCAGATAGTCCATGTTTTTCATCCCTCCTAGCTCCCGGCAGGCATGGACTGTCTGTCAGGGAGCTGGGAGGAAGCAAAACATGGACTGGCTTGGGGTCCAAGGAGGACCAGGTTTGGAAACACTGCTGTAGAATGAAAAGAAATTGTGCTACTCCTCTAAATGAAGACTAATCAAAACAAACAATAGTAATATATAATCCAGATGAGGGCTCTCTTTCAATTTATATTGAAAGTACATGGAGAGCAAAATGTCTGCACTCCGATTTAAAGAGTAATCAAATGATCACCAGACATCTCACTCCTATTTGTACCAAAATGGGATCCTCAAACTAATAAAATACACAGAAGCCATTATTCCAACACTTAAATTGGTATCACTTTACAAAAAGACTACTCTTATAAAGGGTTTATGAATGGTTTATAATCAGGATATACTTATAGGTTTTACTTACACAAACATTTTCCAAGGGCAGAATGAACAATGATTGGTTCAGAGAGATAACCAATCAGATTGTAGAGGAGGTGGGTCCAAGCAACGAGGGGAGGCGAGACCAAGACATCTGATTGGTTTGTCTAACATCAGACACGATTGGTTAGCTCTCTGAATTAATCATTTTTCATAATGCCCTCAGAACATGTTTGTGTAAAATTCCCATGAGCTTATTGATTAGGTTCTAACACATTGTAAATCAATAATAGACAATTATAAACAAGTTATCACAGCTTTTCTGATGAGTTACTACCATTTAAGGGAACCTTACTGTAAAGTGGTGCCCTTAAATTAATACCACTAAAAGTGGCATCATTAAATTTATTGGGGGGAAAATTGCTGCTCTGCAGTCACTGAGCATGAGCAAAAGATCCTCAACACGGCAGACGTGACGGATGTCACATCCAGATGAGCCATGAATAATCTTATTTAGTTCAGGGATAAAAGACAGCCATTGAGGGCCTTTCTGCGCGATGGGTCGGATAATGGAGCACGCTTATCGTGTCTCTTAGAGCCGCGTCAGAGGGGGGCGGGGGGGGGTGAGATAGAGAGAGTTATATTATACGCCAAGTGTCAGAGTGACTGATGACGGGGGTCAGCGGAGGTCACAATCGCAGCAGCGCGTGTGACATCACACCTATCTACAACAGATGTGTTGGACCAAAGAAAACATCAGAACAAAAGAGTGACGATGGGGACACTTTACTGAGGTATGAAACAGAGTGGTCTTTAAATATCCCACAGCATGCATCATGGAGTATGGGGCCTGACCCTGGTGTCTAGGGCAAATTACCTGACTGGACGTCACACAAGTAGGAGCAGGTTAATGCACAGGCTATCCTAGGGTACAGTTTTGGGTCCCTGGAAAAACCCGGGGCCTTGGGGAAAATGGAAGAGCCAACCAATTCCCCAAGTGGGCCACTTGCTAATAGGTCAAGCAGCCTGCTTGGGTGGCCTGCATGTCAGCCTAGGGCCCACAGATGAGTCAGTCTGCCCCAGGGCACAAAGCAGGGAAACACTCTGGACAGGATATCTGTCTATTGAAGGGTGCAGGCATATACACCCACACCTTCAGCCTACGGCCAATGTACTCTATTCACCACCAAACATTAGTAATGGCTAAAGGCACTTCAAATACTTTTCATAAACAATGCAGAAGTTCCTCATGAAGACAAGTGCCATATTTTACCAATTGCTTCAAGCACACACTGACAGCAGGATGCGCCACAACATATTTTATAGTACAGTATCCTGGGTGCACATCTGGATGGTGACTGTCAATTTCTTATCATACAAACCATTATCCATTATCATACAAAAAAAAAATCAGGCAAAAATAACAATGAAAAAATGCTCATATAAGTCACTCTGGCTAAGGGCATCTGACAAATGCTGTAGCTGTAAATGTAAATAAAACAAACGATTGGAACACTGTGTAATTTCCGAAACAAATGCAGTTCGTGCCCTTCAAAGAAGACGTATATAGAGTTATATATTTGACATATACATGGACGTATAGACGTGTGAGGTCACAGGCATGGCATCCAGCGAGCACGAGGCGAGCCTCCATTACCACGTATGGAATAACACGTGTAACTCATTCTGTTTAACATAACCCTCTGAGGCGCTACACGTCTGTAAATCCTGTGGCTCAGCCTAACCCTGATTACTACACCCACTGTGACGACACCATGGCGGCCCGCTAATCGCAGCCGTGGCTCACTGCGCGTGCGGCACCTCCACGGGAAGAGCACTAGTGTGAAACGCACCACATCGCTCTGGGTGGTGTAGACGTTGTCAGCCAGGCTCTCCAGGGCGATCCACTTCACGGGCAGCTTGGAGACGGAGCCCTGCCGGTAGTAATCCCCGCTGTAGATCTTTTTGGACAGGCCGAAGTCAGCCACGCACACAGTCATGTCCTCATTCAGCCTGGTGGCAACACAGAGGAAATGGGTATCAATTCCCGCTGAAAGAGAGCAGAACTCCAGCCCAAAGAACTACATAAACAGATCCATTTATCATTATGAAAGGGTTAGTAAAGAATAAGCAGACCGCACAGAGGTCAAGTTATACAGCACAGACTCATTTGAATAATAACCACAATGCTTATGTATAGTGGCACACATATAAGCATCATGCAATCATAGGACATGTTTGTAAATGAGAGATAGCATGGGGCTTAATGGGCACATGTGTAGCTCCATGCTTCCAGGGTTTAGGTTCGAGCCTTGGCTCCGTTCTCTCTGTGGGCCTGGAAATTTCCTCTGGGCACTCTGGGTCCTCCCCCCCGTCCAAAAAAAGCATTGGTGCATGATTATGTGTGACCTCATGCCAAGTGCATCCCGTCTCTTGCCCCACGCTTCACTAAAAAAACGTTTTCTTGCCGCAACCTTGTTTTATATAAGTGGCCCCGAGGCCATAGATGGACTGAATGGAGAATTGCAAAGGTAGGGTTCCGAGGTGATCGTTTCGGCTATGAGATACTATCTGTACCCATTTAGATCAGCGAGCGAGACCAAGCGGAGTGATGGTTCTGCTGGCTCACATGCAATTGCGTGCTGCCAGGTCCCTGTGGATGATGTTCTTGCTGCTCAGGTACTCCATCCCTTGAGCAATATCCAACATGAACTGGACCAGCGTTTGCACAGAGAGGACCTGAAAGAGACAAGGCAGGTCAGGAGGTACATTTCTATGACTCATGTCACTGTGTGCGTGCAACATAAGGAGCTAACACTCAATGACATAAATGCCAGTTTTATTTTAAGGTGTTCATGCAGCTGCTTGAGTGCAAAAAGGTGCTTGTATGCAGTTTCATGCCTTTCGATCTCTTGAGTGAAAGACTTACAAAGGGCTCCTCTCCAAGACGTGACATCAGCAGAAAGGTGTGCAGATCTCCATGCTTCATGAAAGGCAGAATGACCATAGGTATGGGAAGGCGCTGCTGGGAGCGTCTGTGCAGGCTCACCCCTAGGGGGAGACAAAGAGTCAGTAAATAAAATAAAAAAACATGCGGGCACCACTACACACACACACACACACGACTGTTTCTCCTGCGTTTGGTTGCCAGCTTTTAATTAGCGTACCAATGAGCTGGATGACGTTGGGGTGATGAAAGTCCTTCATGTATGTGGCCTCTTTCAAACACTGCTCAATGTCACTGGAGGTGGTGATGTCAGCTGGACAACAGAGAGCAAAGTAAGAAGACCGACTTTAATTTATAGCAAGACGCCACACCTTAAAGGGGTAAAAATAAATACATAAATAAATAAATAAAATTAATGGAACATGTTCAAAACTCATTAGAGACATCAAGTGCAGGTCAAAACATATATTTGGAGCCTCCTGGCAAGCTTCACCGTCAAATTTCATTTTGTCTTGGACGGCGTGTGTCGGGAGGTGGGGGCGGGGCAGAACAGTGAAGCTTGCCTGGGGGGGCGGGGTCAGTATGGTGCTGCCCCCTCAAAAGATCTCGCCTAATGGATTGACCGGTAGTAGAGACAGACCTTTCACTTTAATGACATCTACCTGAACAAACAAATGCAAGAGGACATGAAAGAAGACTAGAAATAAGACAACCCTCAGAAGTCGCACTCACTTTTGAGAACCTTCACTGCCACCTTCTGTACAGAGTTGTCCTCCATCTTTAGGTATGCTTCACGCACCGAGCCAAACTCTCCTACACACAAAAACAAAAAGACAAACTGTGTGTGTACACTCTGGCATACAGCTTTGCTGAATTTCTCTCTATGTAGATTAAAGCACAGCTGACATACTGCTGGCATATTCACTATATTGCCAAAAGTATTGGGACACCTGCCTTTATACACATGAAATTTAATGACATCCCATTCTTAATACATAGGCTTTAATATGGAGTTGGCCCACCCTTTGCAGCTATAACAGCTTCAACTCTTCTGGGAAGGCTTTCCACAACGTTTAGGAGTGAATATTCGGCCATTCTTCCAAAAGAGCAGTTGTGAGGTCAGGCACTGATGTTCGACGAGAAGGCCTGGCCCGTGGTCTCTGCTCTAATTCATTGTAAAGGTATTCCGTCGGGCTGAGGTCAGGCCTCTGTGCAGGCCAGTGAAGTTCCCCCACACCAAACTAGCTCATCCATGTCTTTATAGACCTTGCTTTGTGCACTGATGTGCAGACATGGTGGAACAGGAAGGGGCCATCCCCAAACTGTTCCCACAAAGTTGCGAGCATGAAATTGTCCAAAATGGCTTAGTATGCTGAAGCATTTAGAATTCCTTTCAATGGAACTAAGGGGCCAAGTCCAACCCCTGAAAAACAACCCCACACCATAATCCCCCCTCCCCCACACTTTACACTTGACACAATGCAGTCAGGCAAGTACCGTTCTCCTGGCAACCACCAGACCCAGACTTATCCATTGGATTGCCAGACAGAGAAGCGTGATCCGTCATTCCAGAGGACACATCTCCACAGTTCTAGAGTCCAGTGGCGGTGTGCTTTACACCACTGCATCCAATGCCTTGCCTTGTAATTGGGGATGTAAGGCTTGGATGCAGCTGCTAGGCCATGGACACCCATTCCATGAAGCTCTCTATACTCTTCTTGAGCTAACCTGAAGGCCACACGAAGTTTGGAGGTCTGTAGCTACTGACTCTGCCAAAAGTCAGCGACTTCTGCACTCCGTACGCCTCAGCATGCGCTGTCCCCGCTCTGTAATTTTACGTGGCCTACCAATTTTACATGGCTGAGTCGTTGTTGTTCCTAGTTGCTTTCACTTTGTTATAATATCTCTAATAGTCGACCGTGGAATACTTAGTAGTGACGAAATTTCACGAATGGACTTATAGCACAGGTGTGATCCTATCACGGTACCACACTTGAATTCACGCTTGAGCTCCTGAGAGCAACCCCCAATTATTTGGAGGGGTGTCCCAATACTTTTAGTAATATAGTGTAAGAGGTCAAAGGACATCTACTAGAAAAATGGTACCTTTGGTATCCAAGAGTAAAATAATGCCATACAGACAACACCAGAGCAAATCAGTCTGCTACCAGCTTAAAACAGCGGGTCAGAGTCAGGAGAAGAGTCTTGGATCCCACCTTTCCCCAGCATATGGCCCAGAGTCAGCATCTTTTCTTGGATCAAGACATCCTGCAGTTTGTTCCTCAGTTCGTCGCTCAGACCAATGGTGTCCACTAGATGGAGACAGAGGCAAATCTAAAACTTGCTACATTAAAGCTGTTTTGCCAGCAACAGTCATTGGGTGACTGAAACGGAATGCTCACAGGTGGATTCTGGGAGCTGAGGGCCATGTCTGTTGAAAGATCTGGCTGCTGTGAATGAAACAACAGCTTCACCCCCTGAAGGTTCAAACGCTGACCTGAAAAACAAACCTGAATTATTCGCAAGATGGCCAGATATTGAACTACAAACTAAATAAACTCAATGTAATTTTAAATAATTGAGGGGGGACAAATATCAGAAAAATATTTGTCTAGGAACCTTAAATATTACCTTCACGAGAATTTTTTTTTTCTTCAATTTAATTTATCTATACATCTATGCATTGTAATAGTCGTACAAGGTTAAAGTTCGAGTTCTGTGTGTTAATGCCTTTACTCATTTTATGTAAACACATAAAACTGACTGCAGGCAGTTGTGTTTAATAAAAACAAGACTCATGTACAGATGGCAAAGACTGCACTAGCTGGCACTGACTGCAGTGCTGTAGTAAACAGCAGTTTGCCTAGAGGGTCATGAAGTTTAATTAGAGGCTCAGTGGTACAGTCTGTGATGGCTGGAAGGAGGTTCCTACCCATAGTGTGTCTCCTTCCCCCTCTGGTGCACCAGGACAGCCAGAAGTAGGCCAATCATGATGGCCACCAGCGCACCCAGGAGCAACCCCACCCACACGTGACTCCTCTGGCTCGGGAGGGGCAATGCTGGGGATTGAGTCACACATATACATAACAAACCAGTTCCGGCATTTTTAGCCAGTTATGCAAGACTCAAGGCCGTTTGAAATATAAACCAGTCTAAACTGCCTCCTTTAAACTTAAGATGACACTGCACATTATCAGGATAGCTACTCCCCTCTGTGAGCCTGAGGTGTTCTGTATTTAAAAGACACTGGTAGAGAGATCTTTCAAAGGGTGCGTGGATGACGGTGAGGAGAAATACGGACCGGTGTGTGGCATCACCAGCACAGGCTGACTCCATGGGCCGCAACCGACCACCGTGCAGGCGGACACTTGGAATGTGGAGTTGAAGAAACGTCCCCCGCCTGACAAGTGGGCCTGGTTCTCCTTAAACAGCAGTGCCTCCTGTAGAATGGGCAGGGCAACTGCACAGTTATATCTGACATCCAGCACAGCTCATCCATGGCAAATGTGTATAGTCTGGATTTCTCATACAGTGGCTACTGTACCAGATAAGCAATTAGTTCACTGACTATCCTAGGGTGGGCAGTGTTATTTTTGGCATTTTGGGTATTTTGAGATCAGCAAATCATATCGATAAGATCTCAAAATACCAGAATAGAGTTGCTTTTAAGAATACGATGAAAGTACCATATAATGGTATGGTACGACCATATGAAAAACAGATACCGCCCAAACCTAGCCTATCCATAACTTAATCTTCTCTTTTGTTGTGAGATTTTTTGCAGTTGAGAGTAACTTCACTTTCAAGTTTTCTAGCAGGTCGGGAGTGGTATATTGTATTCAAATCACTCTTTTGACTCACTATACTTTTCTTTTTTCCAGCTGGCTTAAAAAATCTGTTAAACCGAAATTCTACCAGCTACCTCACAACCTGAGCCAAACAGGTACCGGTCAGGTTGGCAGTAACCTCAAACCTATCATGCCTGTGTTAAAGTAGAACCTCCCAGTGAGGTGATCCGTGATGTCATTTCCTGTAAATACTGAGTACTTACAGCAGTGCTCATAATGAAGCCTTTATAATGATTTACACAAGACTGCAGACTTCATTTTGGGTCACTAGAGATTGAGTCACAGCTGGCGTACCTGGCTCTCTCCCCTCTGGGTCCACTGCACCTTATATGCCTGCAGGCGCCCATGAAGCTCAGACTCCTCCAGCGGGGCCCAACTCAGCGACAGCTGCTGCTCCGACAGGTCAAAGGTCAAGTTGCGAGGGGGAGCCGAGGGCACTGGGAAACAAGATGGGGACACGCAGTCACCATGGGAGGCCTGGGGGAGGCGGGGATCCACATCAGCATCCACTGCACCTGGGAATAGTTCTGGGATTGCAACAATCCATGCAATTCCACAGGAAGAGGCCTGGCTGCATTTCTTAAAGGAAAAGGCCTGCATTTTCTGCAGTGAAGCACATACTGTGCAGTCCATTCCAGATGTCAGACTTGAAGGAAAAACAGCAAAGCAATACTTTAGACCAATGAAGATGTGGCAAGAAGCAAGGTTTAAAGAAAAAAAAATCCACTTCTAAAACTGTAGTATTTTCTGCGAGCGACAGTGGGCGACATTGCACTGAGCGCCAGGGCATTGAGATGGATCGGGGGCACGCACAATGACTCATTGTGCCACTGGGGATGGAATCCATTGGCACTGGGCCAGGCCCGCTAGTATACAAACATGCTAACGAGGTCGACACCAGAACCCCCAACCCTCCCTCGGTGGTCCCCGTTTCCACCAAATGCAGAGACAGTTCTTTCTGATTTGAAGAGACTGTTACTCCACCCCCTACTTTCTCCAAATCCCTAACTGTCATACAAACCCCCCAGTCCATTTCCTCCATCCCACCAATCGGAATAGGCCACCTGCAGGCTACCACTAACAGGACTATGGACAGCTTCAAGAACCATATTAGCAAGTCATGTAACCCGGATCCAAATTCATTCTGTGACAGAACACAGCATAAGGTTCTAAGGTCAGCTATAGTTTGTTTACCACTCTTTACAATGCCCTAAAAAGACATTCTTCACTTATGCAAAGATATACACCCTTCCCAAAGTAAGACACACCTGCTTCTAGTGTCTGAAAATCAACCCAGCCTGAGAAAGGGGAGGATCCCACTTCATTGCTGCAGCAGATTCGCACGCTGTAGTTTGAGTAGCACCTCAGGCCACCAATGACTTGCCGGAAGGGAGGCACTGGCACCCGCTGCTCTGGAAGCTCCGAACTCTTCCCAGATTTCTTTGACATCTAACACAAAGATAAAGGATGTTATTCATCATCAACACATTTGCGTCGAAAGCACCCACAAATAGAAGATTTCTGTTTGAGGAAGCTATCAAACATTATCTGGCAAACTTTAAACTTCCCACAATCCTTTTCTTCCAACCTTTATCTTATCATAGCAGTTCAGCGTTCGCAGCTCTTGCCCAATGTTTGAGAATAAGACATTTTTTCCCTGAGTGAGTAATGAGGATATATTGACACCCCCCACACGCAGCACCCCACTCTCACTTGACAGCTTTTCTTGCCAGAACCTGTAATCCATAAAATACCAAAATATGTATACCCCCTCCCATGCTGTAATCCAAAATAAACACAGGGTAATCCCAGTTTTCATTGAAGAAAGTTCTCGTAACAACAAATTTCAGAATAACAATGTTGTGTATAAAAACTAGCCCTGATCTGGATGTGAACCATCGTATGTGACCAATGGCCAACAACATGAAACGTGGCTCGGACCAATCAGGCTGCGGAACACCCAAGCCAAGGTCAGCCGGGCCCCATTAGCTTTGGCCCAGAGTGAGCCAGCGCCCATGTGTGCGGGACGGGCCGGGCCCGGCTAGAGCGAGGAGGATTGGGCTAGCAGGCAACCTTTCTAGCTACGGCCAGGGGGCCGGATGCGGGAGGGCCAGATGCCCACGCGCCAGGAGGCCAGGAGCCGTCCCCTCCTGCCTGCCACTGCCCGGCCACCCGCCGCTCTGCGTCCTCCGTTATTATCGAAAACATTCTGCCAACACAGCAGATATTTTAAACACTGAGCTGGTGGCAAAACAGCAGCTTCAGCACAGATAAAACAACCAAGGGCACAATCTAACTGTAACGCAATAGAAACGTATCAACATAGTATTGCAAAGTGCGCAAAGGCAAAGGGCGTGATCCACAGTATTACACTGGGGTGTAATTCTTCACACTTAAGTGTCCTAAACTGAACTTCAGAAATATGAAACCTGAAGTGATGTTTTACAGAGTACAATTAGAATTTACTATAAGCCCAGCTGCTGTCTTATTTAATCTATGAAACTAACTGCATAAATATGCTAACTGGAATCGCTGTAATGACCGAACATCAATGCATCTTGTGTATGACATTTTTGCTCTCTTTATACATCAGTCAGTATTAATAACAGACATAGGATCTCTTATAGATACCATAACTCATCACATATTTATATATGGGTGCACTTTTACAAAAGGAATTTTTATCAGCTGACACACCGAAACCAAGAACGAGAGAGGAAGCGAGCACTCCATTTACACACATGTACGAGAGCATCAGAAGGTACCTGGATTGTGCAAGCCTGCAGGTCGGAATAGCCGGTGAAGCCGGGAGTCCAGGAGACGGTGACATTGTTCTCCTGCACCTGGACCACGTGCACTGCTTGGGGGGCCTCTGGTAACACTGTACGATGAGACACGGCCACCGGTGCGAGTGACATCAGTGACAGGACACAGCATCACACAGGAAAGCATGCGGAATCCACTCGCTGGGATTCACTTGTAGGGATTCACGCGCTGGGATTTACTCATAGGGATTCACTCGCTACCACTCACTCACAGGGATTCACTCGCTGGGATTCACTTGTAGGGATTCACGCACTGGGATTTACTCATAGGGATTCACTCGCTACTATTCACTCACAGGGATTCACTTGTAGGGATTCACGCGCTGGGATTTACTCATAGGGATTCACGGGCTGGGATTTACTCATACGGATTCACGGGCTGGGATTTACTCATAGGGATTCACTTGCTACTATTCACTCACAGGGATTCACTCGCTGGGATCCACGGGCTGGGATTTACTCATAGGGTTTCACGGGCAGGGATTTACTCATAGGGATTCACGGGCTGGGATTTACTCATACGGATTCACGGGCTACTATTCACTCACAGGGATTCACTCGCTGGGATTCACTTGTAGGGATTCACGCGCTGGGATTTACTCATAGGGATTCACACGCTGGGATTTACTCATAGGGATTCACTCACTACTATTCACTCACAGGGATTCACTTGCTGGGATTTACTTACTGGGATTCACTTGCTGGTATTCACTGATAGGGATTCACTCACTGGGATTTACTCATAGTGATTCACTCACTGGTATTCACTCGCTGGGATTTACTCATTGGGATTCACAAGCTGGTATTCAGTGGCCAGGATTTGGTCATTTTGGATTATCTGAAAATGGTTTTAGGGCCCCCCAACATTAGCCAAAATAAGGCAGATATCAGAGGCTTTGCCAGTGCAGATTGACAATGACAGGAAGCTGTTTAGTTTCCACACAAAGACCAGACTGAAGGTCTTTGAGGGGTGGCTGATAGCAAGATGCAAATAGCATTGCAAGCCTCTCCCTCAATGCCTACTGATCACTGTTTGTTCAAGCTCCTTTTTGCCGTTTAAGAGGGCATGTTGTGTGCCAGGTTTCAGCCTAACACTGGGCGAGTCGCGAGGGAGAGAGAGAATCTGAGAGGGCAGGGTGACTAAGAGCGGGCCTTATGAAATGTGAGGCTCCCATTGGTCCCGAGTCAGGACCGGCTCACCTTTGATGTGCACTGTGCCTGTGCGCGACACCGACACCCCCCTGGTGTTCTTCGCCTCGCAGTAGAACTTCATGCTATCTGTGATGCCTGCAAGCACACAAGACGCACAGGGAGAGTTATGGGCCCTCTTAGGTGTCAGGGGGCTATTGTTTGGCCTGGGGGAGGGTGTTTAGGACTTCCTGTGAGGTAGTGGGAACATTGCAAGGTCAGACAGCTGGCTACTGCACACTATGAAGCTGATGAACGCTAATGGTATCTTAAACGCGGAGTGCATCTCATTCTCCTGCCATGATAAAAGCCCCCACCACCCCCCCTCATTTTTACACCACTCAGCTCCTTCACTGATATATTTCAAGGACAGAGCAAAAAAACAGCCCTTAACACAGACCTATCCAACAGAAAAATGACCCTGTAATACACCAATACTCGGAGCCCTTCTAAGTCGGAGTAGCCTTCTGTTAGAGGCTCATGCACAAACTATGCCCTTTGAAAGTGAAATGAACACCGTCACTTCTCCTGTCCCAGTGGACACCAGGCTGGATGCTGAGATCCACTTTCCTCCTCCTTGGAAAATCAGCCTTCTAGGGTCAGTATGACTCAATATGACCGGCTGACGGAAAGTTATTGACCAGTGAGCTTACGGATGTCTGTGCAAGGTCCAAAATAAACCACAGCTACATTTTTTACCCATTATGAATTTGTCACGTTTCATACCGTAAATAAAGACTACAATTACTGTAAGCACTGGGAGATATTTACCGTATATGAGTCACTGTCATAAACACAGCTTATATTCTTATGATAAAAGACCATTCTGAGTGCCATGAACATTGTTACTTTATCCGGCCATCAGGAATGTCACTAGAGCTTTATGAAAAAGGGGGGGGGATTTATTACGGGGGGTCTAATTTTAATGAAAATTTATATGAACACACTATTACATTTTACTAGTACATTTAACAAATAAGTAAACATACTATTAGCGTATATTTATTTTGGGGGTGCTAAAGAACATTTTAGGGTGACTAAAGCTGCTTAAGCTGCCTAGTGATGCCCCTGATTAGAAACGATAAAGCTCTTAGTGTCAGACCTCTACTCGAAATAGCAGCATAACCATCACAAAGGAACCACATTTATAAATTAATATAATGCAGCATTTATTCTAACTACGGCTATCACTATCGATTATATCAATAATCAAGTCATCTACCGATTAATCTAATGACTCGTGTAATATAACATAAATATATCCATCCATCCATCCATTTTCCGACCCGCTTATCCATTCAGGGTCGCGGGGGGTCCGGAGCCTATCCCGGAAGCTACGGGCACGAGGCAGGGAACAACCC
>JAODKL010000027.1:4307116-4321149 GCA_026780765.1 Petrocephalus schoutedeni | reverse complement strand
ACTCCACACACATGGAACTGGGCCGGATTCGAACCCCGGTCCCAGAGGTGTGAGGCGACAGTGCTAACCACCACACCGCACCGTGCCGCTTTTTCATAAATATAACATAATAAATATTGCAATTGGCGTGAGGCAGGAACCAACTAACTATTGCAGGGTGCACACTCAACCACACATATGGTCAGTTTAGGACAGGCCATGCTCAGAAAAACCTGGTTCACCTCACCAGTTAATTGTCAGGTTTAAGTGAACCTCCAGGACCGGAATTGCCCATCCCTGGGCTAGGCTAATCTGAGAGGCTAAATGGCACATATGTATTGCTAATCTCACTTTATTGGGTGAATATATCAAAACTGAATGTTTTCTTTTAAGGTGTATTTGCATTGCAGTCATTCTGTGGTGGTATTTAAGCTCTGATTTGCGATACTGACAGACAACTGCATTTCCATTACTTTAACGTGAAGTACTTCCACACAATCAATGCTTTGGCTCTTTATTTGGACCCACAGCTGCTATGCCCCTTTTTCCTTCTGCCATATTGTAATCGAGAGTAAATCGAGAAAGAAAATTTCAATTGACGCTTTTAAAGAATCAAGTGATCTAGTTTAACTGAGTAATCATGACAGCACTAATTATAACCATGTGGTTTCAATGTAAAACAACAAAAACCCTCTTGGACTAATATGAAATATGTACAGAAGTAGAATTGCTTTTTGGTCTGGATGGTATTATTCAGTGATCAGGAGGAGCTATAAAGCACCTCCTTTTATTCAGTGACTGGGAGGAGCTGCAAAGTACCTCCTTTTACCCACTGACCTGGAGGAGCTACGAAGAACCTCCTTTTATTCAGCGACTGGGAGGAGCTGAGAAACTCTTCCTTGTATTCAGCGACTGGGAGGAGCTGAGAAACACCTCCTTTTATTCAGTGACTGGGAGGAGCTTTAATGCACCCCCTTTTATTCAGTGACTGGGAGGAGCTTTAATGCACCCCCTTTTATTCAGTGATCAGGAGGAGCTTTAATGCATCCCCTTTTATCCAGTGACCAGGAGAAGCTGTAAAGCACCTCCTTCTATCCAGTGATCCGGAGGACCTGCGAAACACCTCCTTCTCCCCAGCTTTGTTCAGTTTGATTTTCTCATACTGCAGAATAACATCTTAAGTGCTCTCTAATAGCCAGTATAAGCAAGATAAGGCCCTTGCAATAATAAAATCCATTCATCTACCTTCAATAACCACTCATCCAGTACAGGGGTCTGGTGGGGCTGGAGTTGGTCCCAGGAAGCACAGGACACAGCCAAGACGGAATACCAGTACAATACACACTCAAACCACAGAACCACATGTGGAGCTCCACACACAGACAGCCAAGGAATGAGGGCTCCTGCCCTGGAGGTGCCGACAGGGCCCCCCACAGAGACAGCACACTATCCGTCAGTACCGACATTCATGCAAATAAAAAATTCACGCACCATTAAATTTCTCTCTGACATTGGTTAACTGAGGCTACTGACAAAGAATTCCACATAACAGCACCGAAAGGCATCGGGTGACATTTCATACAGGGGCAACCTTTGATTTACTGCCATTTCAAATTTCACAAGAAAATCATAATGAGCAGCCATAATGCCATAAACATTAATCTCTTTTGCACACCTGCGTCATGATGCACCCTAAGCAGAGAGATACTGATGTACCAGCTGACCAGTTCCCAGTGGTCCGTCACATTGCCCCAGAGCATTCTGGGTATACTTCCAACCTAAGAGAGCAATTCCATTTGTGCTTGGTGAATATATACAAGCCTTTAAATGATACGCAAAAAAATAAATTAAATTAAAGGAGCATGTAGCACAGGACCAATAAGCGACAAGTCTTGGGTGGCAGTTATTTAACAGGCAAACTTGGACAGTTATATCAGAGAATCGAATCCAGACACCCCCTCTCTTTTAACCTCTTGGTATGTCCCGTAATTGAAAAAAGAATGTGCGTTTACTATTACTGACCATATGTATCGTCAAAAATAGCAATGGGTGGGCGGGAAGAGTTTCCCGAAAGGAAGTGAAGGCAACTTTACCTGGGATAAGAAGCACAGAGGGGGAGGGTGTAGGTTTTCCCTCCTGCACTCCCCCGAGCCACCAGAGCACTTCCACTGGCTCCGGGGGGCCCACAGCAGCACAGCTCAGGTTAAAGGGCACCCCCGGAAATGTGGCCACATCCTGGGGCTCCAGCACGAAGTGGGGAACGCCTACAGAAAAACAAGAAACAAGCAATCACCCACTCTGCAGTATTCTTGGCAGAGCAGTCCATTTAATGTCTTGTAATAGCATCCAAAAGATATGTGGAGATGTGTCAACAAATACAACTTGGTGTCCTCCAAACAGTACTATCACATTAGATCATCACTGTGACGCAAGCACATATATACAAACAACAACAAACAAATGAAAAAACAAAAATGTGTACATGTACGTTTGTTTGTTTGTGTTGGTTTGTTTGTTTTTGTTTTGGTCTTCACCTTCCACTGTAATCCAGGCCGGGTCTGAGGAAATGGTGATGCCTCTAAGTTCCGCCTCACACCAGTACTTTCCTGCGTCCTGCTGCTGCACCGATTTCACGCTGCCGGAGAGAGAAAAACAGCAGTGTGTCCCTACAGAGCTGGAACTGAAGGAAGCCCCAGCAGCGGCATTCCGCGGTCATGTGGAATGGGCCGCACTACAGCCCAAAAATGACCAGTCTAATGTCACAACTCAACCACACACTATACCTCCCTCATCACAAGTCTACATTCCCAAGCAAAATTTGAAATGAACCCTAATCAAAGAATTTGAATAGATTCTTAGAATAGATACTGACACTCATTTTTGTCCCCTCAGTTCTTTACTAAATAAACAGACGTAGCTTATTTCATTCAAACCTTCCCCAGATACAAACACAAACGTAGAAATTCAAGAGTCTGCAGATAAAAAAAAAAAGATTCTAAGAGAAAGAAATTGTCAATACATGTGTTAGTAGTTAATGCAAACCACTATGCTGCGTTTATTAGTGAGTTATCTTTATTAGGAAGTTGATTTTTGACGAAGTTAATCTTTCTGCAGGGTGGCAGCGGGGCAGAGTCACATGGCCAGACGGTACCTCCAAAGCTCCCCACATTCCGGCTGCCCCTTATCAGGTTCCAGCTTTACCTGCCAGCGGCCTCAGGCCCAGTCATTTACTGCCCACACCCACGACACAGGCATCGTAAAGGTTATCTAACACAAAGGGAATGACCCCCTACAAACTCTGCCAAACTCCCTCCCATATGCTTGGGAAGGAGACGCTTGTGGAATGTCACCCTCTACCTGCAATGCTGCTTTGACTGTTTCTCCTTGAATCACAAGGGACACAAACCAAAACACAGGGATGGCCACATGGCTGACTGTGCTTATAAACAGCAACATGCAAAATACTGGATACACTTGGAAGCTATAATGATCATTGAAATTATAGGAGTAATGCTGCTATTTTCTTGAAGGACAGCTAAAATGTACCTGTGTGGTCATGTTTGAAAATACACTGTTGATCTGGAACAATTCTTCCCCGAAAACCTTTTTTTTTGTACCCTCTGTTTTTCTCTCTCCGTCTGAGAAGCATTCCACAAAAATGCACCTTAGAAGACACTGACGTCTATCATTACTCCAGAGGGTCTTTTATAACAAGGAGAGGGAAAGAAAATAAAACTGAAATAGTCTTTACGTGTAGGGGCAAGCCACATTTTCTAATGAAACCCAAGCCTCAAAGAACAAGGTGGATGAATAATCCAAATGCATCAAACTGAGCACAAAAAACTTGGGTTTTGAAACAATGGATGCCAGCAGCAAGATTTATGCGAAACTCTCAAAGATAAGCTATCGGCCCGGCTTAATTATGTAATATTTAGTTGATAGGCTCATGTTTTTCAATGGCTTTTCTGTACGACCTCTCAGGGAAACAAGTTTCAGGTTCTACAAAGTTTCTGAAGCATTGTGGTACCCAATTCCCAATAAAAACAGCACTACAGAAAATACTCGTAGATGGTACCTGTGGAACGTCTCCCAGTGGTACGGTTCTACTGTAATGTACATCTGGTCCGAGCTGAAGATCCTCTCTCCGTCCTTCATCCACACTATCTCCGGCTCCACGAGGCCCTCCACAGCACAGCCGATACGGGCCGTGTTGCCCTGGGTTACCGTCAGGTTGGTGGGGCTCTTAGTGAATTGTAATGCTGGGGATGCCAATAAGTGAATTACTGGTGTGCAGTTGGAGTCTTTTGCACAGAAAGAGGCACAAACATTTATTACAACCTTTGCACAGATAATCTAAATGCAACAAGGTGACAGGTTTGCAATAATTTGTCACATGGTTCCATTATGAGTTTCAGGAGCAACGTGGGACCAAGGTAAATCAGAATATGAGCGTGTCAGTGCAGCCAGTACCGCAACAACAGGAATTGTTCACTTTATAAGCCGTTTAGAAAAGCTCTTAGACAGACAAAGCTTGAATCTTTAGCAAGAGGGCTTTCATACTGAACTCTTAGCTTCCATTGTGCTGCAGCAGTTGCATGCGACTCGCCTGATCTGCATATTCTGACTTGAACCTGCAGACGTCACACAGGCTGGAAAATACTGAAGGCTCTGTGCTGTGGCAGTGAGCAACAGCTGGCCCTGGATGTACTGTACCGAAGGCCAAAAAGGCTGCTTTCAGTGGCCACACTGATCTAACACAGGGGATGTGCAGCCTGGCTGCCTCTACAATATAAATCTTTGGTTTTAACGTAGCAATTTACTTACCTGTCCCTACTCATAAAAAGGTATGACAACCTAATTTATTAATTTTATTAATTTGACAACCCATAATTCATACTAGTAACGCGGACTGAAAGCACTGTCAGCTTGCCGCTGCACTTCCTAAACTACATAGGCCTACTGTATTAGCTATAAGAAATATTACCCAAAGGTTTCTGAAATTAAATTACAGAAATCAAACTTTAAATAATTATGTATTATGGGAAGAAACAAAAAGGTACGGAATCGCTTTCAAATGTTAAGATAATGTTTGATGGGAAACGTTACAGAAATGTTACTTGCCATCTATGCGTGCGTTCATAAGGACAGGAACCCGGTTTGTCAACAACCAGTGAAAACGACTAGCGGAGTGATTTTCATCAACATTTATTTATGTAACCGATTAGTATTCTAACCTATACAAATAATATACTAAAAGTATCTTCTTTCATTAACTGAAACAAGAGTAATATTAATGCAAAACCAAAAGAGCGCGTTTACATCAGCGTGTTTACACCGATGTAAACAAAGGTAGAGAAACTGCCTGTGGTGCGCACTGAGAGTTCAGCAATTACGCTAAAAAAACAGTCTCGCAAATCCAGTTCCAGCTTAAGTAACATTCCTTTGTCACTGGAAACGTTTTTTTTTCTTCCACATTTTAATTTGCCCAAAGTGGTGCATCCAAGGACATCAACGAAATATGCACGAGGAAGACTATCGCGGACTACTTCATCCATCGGTGCTTAAACTGGAAATAAGTTCAGATCGATAGAGCACTCCCCACCGCCACCCATGAACCGGTTTTAAGAGTTTTTTCCCCATTAGCTTACATCAATAAACAGCAGCCTAAAGCATATATACAAAAACAGTAAATATCAAGCCTATATATACACACAATCAATACAGAAATCATCGTGAGTTTGTGATATTTAGGAACTTTGAATTGACTCATCGAATGTAAGTTCAAAAAAGGAAAGTTTGACATCCAGCAGGCGAAATCATTTAAGAGCGTGATTAACACTTACCGCAAGTTTCTCGGCAGCTGAGGGCCAGGAATATTACCAAAAAAGAGGGAAAATTCATTTTTCATCATACAGCTCCGGACCGCTGGGCGCACAGGAATAACCGAGGGCGCAGGGAGCGGACCGGACCGGACCGGCAGTGATTGTTGCGGCGGTCCGAACGTCTTTCACGCCTAATACCTTTTTCTAGCAAACGGCAGCATCAGAGAATCCAGTCCCGATTTCATCAGCGCGCGTTACTCTTCTTCTGTCGCAATGATTCCGCGGTAAATGACAAATGGCAAAGAATTCCCGTCCAAAACGCCGCAGATTTAGGAATGCAGCCAAACTTCGGCCGCGTGCTGTTTCTTAGTTCGCGGCGGTGCAAACAGCGCCACCTGGCGCCGCGTTTGGAAAACTGATTATTTTTTTTAACCAAAAAAACACGTTTGCGTTCCGAAATTATATAACATTAAGTATTATTTCAAGCTAAATTACAAACTCTGGTTCTTCACCGCGTAACTACAGACATGGATAGCGTTTTGGTTTAAGCCAACGAAGGCAAATAAGAATGATTATAAACTGAGGAATAAATCCACAAATCAATTCAATAGCTTTATTGTCTTAAACACATTTAAGCTGTTTGTGTGCGTAGCGACGGACGCGAGAAATAAGCGCTGCAAATGGATGCATTGATGTGAAATCGGCTTCAATGTTCAGTAACAGTAGATGTCTAGTGTATGTGAGAATGTCGACTTGGGGTCCATCTATGACACATCATGGTTGTCTATGATTACCGCACATTAAACAAGCCTTAGGCAATCTTATCTCTAAACTCCCAAAGCATTCCCTCATCTGCCATTAACACGGCTGTTACCTCATACAGTACTTCTGAGAAGAGGGGGAAACATACTGGAATATCAGTGATGCATTTCCTAATCCATGATCAATTATTATTAAATATTAGAGCCCCTCTCTTATATGATGGCACACATAAGTTAGGCCTATTACATAATGTATGATATTGGTTTCAATCTATACTGGTTAAATTTCAGCAGAATAAAACAAGCAGAAAAACGTTAAATGTATTTTTTTCCGATATATCCAAGATGATTAAATAACTCATTTAATTATTTTACAGAGTTCAAAGTTACAGCAGTCAGTTTGAATAACTACAGGCATGGGTCTACGGACCACTCCCACTTTCATAGTTTCATCCAAAAGTTGCCAAATCGATTCTGGACCGGCACTTTTTGCACTATGAGTGTCAGTTGACAGTTCATATGTACCCTGGCCTTTGAACACTGCAGAAAAATTATTAAATGTTTATTTAGTTCAGTAACTGAATTAGTTGTGAGGATATTTGCTTGTTTACGTCTGCTGCACAACACAAATATGGTATCGTTCCAATTAAGAAAAAAATCATCAGTTTTATGTAATAAAACCCTACTGTCTCATGCCAACACTTAATTTATAAGTATTCATTTAAAATAGCCATCATCTCAGCAGTATAACCTGAGACCCTTTCAGCATTTGCGAAGAATAAAGGTTAGTGTTTCAGTCACGCCTTTAAATTTAGCTCTCCTGATTACAGAATGCAGTCCACCTAGTACTATATAATAGACATTTAATTGAGCACCCCAATACATTGACAAAACCTGTTGTTTGCCTTCTGCTGGAATTATATTTTCCCTGGGAAATTCGGTCTTAAATGTTGTCAGCCACTGTGCTGATAAGAAAATACTAAACTTGTAAAAGCTGCAGATTATGGTTATTATAAATCAGACAATAGGACTGTGACTGTCCACTCAAACAAACCACTCAAAAATTATTCAAGCAAGGCAATTTATAATTTCTTAGATGGAATTTATGCTGAACCAGCTATCCACAAGGAAAGAAATGAATCTTTCAATGCCTCATAAGTATTTTAAAAGTTATTTCTTAAGTAATTTAAAAGGTTCGACATGCAAGCCTTGCAAGTGATTTGTGCTCATTAAAAGAACATGACCCACAGTAACCCTAGTCAGTCACAGGCCTATAGTCAAAATGTGTTTTTGCAAATCCCAAAAGCACCACATTCATGATGCACACAATGCTGGAGTAATATCCTGGGCCACAAGAGGGGGCTGTGGAGCTACATGGCCAGAGCCACCAGGAGTGTAAAAGCAGTCCTCCTCTTAGATCAGGCCGCTGGGCTGTATGTGGGGCTGCTGAAATCGCGGCAAAGAGCCCCGTCTCCGTGCAATGGCTGCCCATCGGCCACCAGACAGACAAGGAGCCCTGGCCGCTTCAGGTGAACTTCTTCTTGGTCGCAGTGAAACGCTCCATGTACTGCGGGACAGAGAGAGTCTCAGTGGGGAAAGCAACATGGCGACAAAAAAAGCATTAATATCACCTTCAGCTGTATTGTTCAAAACATATTATACACTGATGGCCATACCTGGCCGACCACAAAAACAGCCCCCACCCACGTTCTGTAACCGGATCCCGGGGGGTACGGAGCCTATCCCGGACGCTATGGACCCTGGACTGGAACTACTGTTCATTCCTCTCATTGTTCCGCCCCCGACTGTAATTCTCCACCAGGTAAAGCTAACGCTCTAACAACCCCGGGGAATGCAGCTTTCGAAAACTGGAAAAACTCCATCTGAGCAGCGTGGTGCTGAGGTGTCACCCGCTGCACGGCTACACCCGGGTTCTCACCCCTGAGGCAGCTTGTCGGGTGTTGGGTGCAGCAACGCGATTTTCCAGCACATGCCCCCTCATCTCTAACTCCCTCGGAGTAAAACGCACTGAAGCGATTTCAGCGATTCTCCCTGAATTACGTGCCTTAGTGTGTAAGCGACATTTGATTACATTTTAGGTAAGGAAGAAAAGACAGCTGGATAAACCATTTTATCAGGGAAGCAATACTTTCACCTTAATGATTAAATGCTTTCCGTTTTAAGAAACAGAAGCTCAGCACTAATTTCTCCACTATATCCTGTTCTGCTTTATGGACCTATTCCATGTTTTTCATTAGCATTTCTTTGCTGCTGTAGTACTTATGACATTTAATATAAATCCAATTTGTTTCACAATCCCAAAATGACGCCAACCTATTTCTAGTCCACACAGGTGCCCTTGTGTTACGCCGGAGAACCGCAGAGCCACCAGAAGCAGAAAGGCCTGCTTGGCATCAGCGAGCTGCACAGAGGCGGGTTCCTGCGGCTCACCTTGTCATATCCCTCCAGGTCTCGCATCTTCTTCATCTCAAACAGGTTGCCCTCCAGTGAGAGGAGTGACACCTGGGAGTCTGTGAGGATGGACACGGGGATGGAGGGAAGCTCCAGGCAGTTCTCCTCCAGCCTGAGCACTTTCAGCCGGGGGCAGCTACAGAGCTCTGGGGCCACCGTGGAGATCTGGCCCACAGAGAGAAAAAACCCAGACAGAACATTTCCATTTTCAGTCTATCTTAGCAAGTACTGTCAGACCTATACTGGCAAAGCCCCGGATTAAACAACCACCAGAGATGAGGCAAGGCAATCGCTGTTACACTCCTATTTCCCCACCAGCTCCAATCGACACTGCATGCTTCCGCTTCCTCGCTCTGAGAAGAAAAACCACCAACCTGATTTTGGTTTAGGTTGATCTCTATGACCTGCAAAGCAGCCACCTCTGCTGGCACTGAGCTAATCTGGTTCTTGGATAAGTCCAGGAGGTCCAGGTGCCGCAGGGTGCCTAGTCCACTGGGGAACTCCCGGAAGCCGTTTGCGGCGAGGCCGAGCGTGCGCAGCGAGTTCAGCTGCCCCATCGACGCCGGCAGTCGCTGCAGCTGGTTCCCATTCAGGTTCAAAGTCTCCAGCTTCCTCAGCTTCCCAATTTCCTCGGGAAGCATTGCTGTGCGGGAAAAAAGCCATGCACACCACATTCCATCTATTGAGCTCACAAATGAAATGATTATGAAACGATGATAACAAAAATCAAGCTACACATCGGTCTCCCATAACCCATTTTACACTGGCCATTTACATTTCTTAAGACAGCAGATGCTTTTATACAAAAAGTGCGAACTGGACAGCAGGGTCAGACAGCATCCCTGGAGCAGCTGGGGTAAAGGGCCTAGCTCAGAGGGCAACGGTGATGTCAATCTGCCAGCCACTGAGTCAGAGGCCTTACGATCAGTGCCACATACTTCTAACCTGCTGAATCACACACCGAGCCTGGAGCTTATCCCAGCATGGGCTGAAGGCAGGGGAGAGAGTGGATGGGATTCCAGCATCTCTCTTTCTCCATCACACACACCACACCCAGCAATTGAGAGAAGCTAATTCACTTAACTGCATAATGTCAAAGTACTAAGAGTACACCAGACTGCTTGGAGAAATGCCACACTAATGTGGGAAGATGACAAACTCCAAACAAAAAGCTGGGGACTGGATTTGAACCCATAGAGCTAACAGCTGCACCACCACGAAGGCAGTGCATGGGTCAGAACGTCTGACTAAGGGACAATCCCAAAATAACGTACAACTGTAATAATGAACGCATGCACTACTTTGCTTGTGAAAACAATGCGCAACTTGAGCACTTCATTGCCTTGAGGTGCAGTACAATACCATATGCAGTTACCATTATTATTGTATAACAATAATTATGTACTGTATTACTTTTCCAACTTACCTGCAAATGTGACCTAAATCACCGGGAGCAGATCTCTGTACTGTCCTGCACATTATTTTGAACTGAGTCTATTTTGAAACAGTACTTATACACTCACTAGCAACTTCACCAGGTACACAGGTTCAACTGCTCATTGAAGTCAATATCAAATCAGCCAATCACATGTGTCAGCTGCACAATGTATTGAATCATGCAGACACAGCTCAGGAGTTTCAGTTAATTTTCATATCAAACACCAGAATGGGGAAGAAAGGTAATTATGTGACTCTGAACACTGCATGGTTGTTGGTGCCAGATGGGCTAGTATGAGTAATTCGAAAACTGCTGATCTACCAGGATTTTCACACACAACCAACTCTATGGTTTACAGAGAACGAGCCAAAAATAAAAAAACAACCAGTATGTCATGGTTCTCTGGGTGAAAAAGCCTTGTTGATTTAAGGTCAGAGAAGAATGGTCAGACTGGTTCTAGCTGATAGAAATGCAACAGTAACTCAGATAACCACTCGATACAAGCAAGGTATACAGAAGAGTACCTCTGAATGCTCACCACATTGAAGCTAATGGGCTGCAGCAGCAGAAGACTATATTGGGTGCCTCACCCATCAGCTAAGGACAGGAAACTGAGGCTACAGTGAGCACAGGCTCACCAAAACTGGACAATGGAAGATTAGACAAAACCATGGCTGGTCAGATGAGTCTCAATTTCTGCTGCAACATTCTACTACTTCCAGCAGGACAAAGTGCCATGTCACAAAGCTCATATCATCTCAGACTAGCTTCTTAAACATGACCATGAGTTGACTGCATTCAAATGGCCTCCACAGTCACCAGATCCCTATCTAATGGAGCACCTAAGGAGTGAGGTGGAAAGGGGGTCCAAACTCGGTACTAGCAAGGTGTACCTAATAGAGTGGCCAGTGAGTGTATGCAGGAACAGTGCTGTTTGTTCACTTGTTTCCAAGTACAAAGCACCTACTCAGTCTGTTACTGTTTATGCTGAGGCTCCTCAGCAGGGCAAAGCTGCCAATGAATGGAGGCAGGACTTCAATCTTGTTGTTGGATAAATCCACCGTCCGGAGGTTTCCAGTCAGCCGCTGCAGCTCCTCGGGGAACTGAAAGACATCAGAGGGACTACACTCAGACCCAGAGCAAAAAACAGCTAAGGTAATGGTCCATGTTCTATAAACTAGCTTTGTGACAGATCGCATCAACGGGCATAAAAAAAAAAAAAAAACTCAACCAACAGGGCTGATTTTGCATTGGTTTCTTACAATAAAAGCATTGGCGTGTAACATAACAGCAATACCACATATATATATACACACACACACACACACATTTACTCATGGCAGTGCTGAACAGGGTAAACAGTGGGTTGTCTCTGACCTCTGGAAGGCCTTTTCCCGTCAGCTGGAACACTCCAGTCTTCTGAGAGGTCTCCAGGTGTGCTTTGAGAGCACTGTTCCCCATCGCTGGGCCGGCTTCTCACTCTCCCTGTGTGATCACAGCCACACCGGTGCAACCCTGCTTAAGTCCCAGCTCCTGAGCTTCCCCGGAAGCCAGTGTTCTGTCACAATGGCCTTCTGAAGGAGGTTCAGAAAAGTAACAACCTCTTAATATGAATGTCTGGTTAGTGTAATGTAAGCTCAGTAATGGCAGAGTAGGACCCAGCAGGCAAAGCCACTGTGGCTGTAACCAGAAGGTTGCCGATTCGAGCCTGGCCTCAGCAGAATAGTCACGTCTGTGGGATTTGATTAAGGTCCTTAACCCTCAGGTCAGGTGGCTGCCCGTTTGATGCCAAGCTTGCTCTCAACTACGGATCGTGGCTGTGAGTCATGGAGAGCAAGAGGGGATAAGCAAAAAGAGAATTTCCCCATGGGGATGGATAGTGTTATTATTATTACAATCAGACGCACGTGAAGGCAGCAACTGCTGTGACGTCATCGCCGTTCGTGCGTCGTCGATTTTGTTTTTTTTTTTACCCCTCCCTATTGTTTCTACAAGGCATCTGCACCTTAAAATTTTAGCTCACGAAATGCTGACAAAGAAACACATTCACAAAGACAGACAAACCCCACCGTCTAGTGGGGTTGGCAAGTTATGCAAGCCAGCCGGTTTACCTCACGCTGAATATAAAGTTGCACTAATCAGAACAGTTCGTATTCACTGCGGGGGTTGCCACGTTACCATTTATTATAAGATGGCTGACTAGTGAATAAAGATTTCACTGTTAACGGTTTTCAATGAAGGTGGAAACTGCCATCCGAAAAAGTTTTCTCCCACTAAAACGACTAAACGTTAGCCAGCATTAACAATTCGGTTCGTTGAAAAGTCAAGTTAAAAAATCACAATACCACGAACTTCGCGCAACATTCGCGCGTTTCATTGACAAATACCAAACAGACAAATACGTGCAAATGTTATTCGATAAAAAAAAATATCTAACGCTTCCCACGAAAATGACAGCGTGCTCGCCCATCTCCTCGTCACTGCAGTAAATAATTATGCATTAGTTGTTTACTTACGTCGAGCCAGCAGCAATTCTCAATAAGTTACTGAATATAAGAACGGATAAGCTTATCTGGTCTTTTTGAGTTGTACACGGAATCTTTGTAAAACGGGGAAATAACAAGTCGGGAATCGACTTCTCCTAAACAGCCGAAGCGCATTGGGTGCGAAAGCCCAGAGGCTGGCAGAGGCCTACCCCGATTCCTGCGCTCCTATTGGTCCGCTGCGCTCCAGCTCGCGATGCGCACGCGGATTTAAAGGGGCAGGCAGCGCTCTGCCGCGAGAATTCGTAAGACCCCCCCCCCCCTTAAGGTGTCGGGGGGCACCGTGGAGGAGATGCCGGTTAATTATGGGGCACACGGTCGCACATACTACCAGACGGTTAGAGACGCCATTTCGCCTAATCGCATGCTGTACGTGCGTAAACAATGGAAGGAGACATTCAGACCCACAGCCCAACAGGAGAACTCATTTAGCTCCCGCGCTACATTGTCCCAATAAATTAACGTAAACAATAACAGTGTGTTATTAGCCCAAAATGACAGGGTGGAAATCCATGTAATCAGATTTCTAGCGAGTGGGAGTCCTAAACGTCACCAGCATGCTTTTGTTGCATCGGTATAAGCCTAATTGTTATTCCCACTTAAGGTGTTTAATTTTTTTTAGTTATGCAGGCCAAAACTGAACGTAATACGCAGGAGGTAAAAATTTGATAATGCTTATCATTTTCATTAAACATATTTACCAAAATACGAAATGTCAGATCTGAGGAAGTTAAAGAATCACAGATTTCTAAACTCACGTTTCTGTATTCTTTTTCTGTTGCATGACTGCTTTTGTGACGAATCGTTTTGCTAATGAAACATAAAGTTGTGTTTCTCAACACGGTCCGTGGGAACTCACAGACGGTCGACGTTTTTGCTCCCTCCCAGCAAAAATGTGGGCCGTCTGAGATTGGGAAACATTGTTTCAAAGCATTAATTTGCTAGTGCAATTTAGCAGTTGGGCTGCTAGAAACTGTGTTACCACAGTTTATCTTGGACGGATCATAGTAATATGTAA
>JAODKL010000027.1:4285697-4307016 GCA_026780765.1 Petrocephalus schoutedeni | reverse complement strand
TGAATCCATGGGACCCAGTATCCAATTCCGTGACGCCTGCTGCCCGGGTGTTAGCGAGATGTGTAGCCTCGGGAGTCCTGTCTCAGGTTAGACACGCGCTTTGGTAATATTTTAAGAAAGTAGAATTGATTACCTCGGAGTTTACCACCTGCCATTTCCCCCATTTCTTTTAGGAAGACCTGGAGGCAGTGCCCAGAGAAAGCAATGTCTTCTCTCAACACCTTCTGGAAGCTGAACGAGTTGTAAACATGAACAGTGAGACTGACAATGTATGATGTTTTTTAGCATATTTAATTTGGTTTAATTGCCCAAGTTTCTTATTTTTAAGCATTTTATTCACCTAATTTGTAAATTTTGCCGAATTCCATAGAAGAGACTGGAGATTGAGCTGTTGAAGCAGGAGAAGGCGACTGCTGATGTGACCCACAGCTTCTATCTGAGTAAGTTCAAGTGGTTTTGTGGCTATTGTGAAATGTATTAATCTATTATAAATATTTGTTGTAAAGTGCGTATGACATTGTATAACACTGATAATCTACAGGTGTAGTTGGCAAATGGCAAATAATATGGTTTATTCAGAATTAAGTGCCAAGACCAACTTGTGGGCATTGCCACTTGTGCAGGTCAGAAGTTTGCAGCCTTGCAGCAGTTTACATCCCACCTCCAAGAGGTTCTGCGCGAGCAAACGAGGCTGCGGCAGAGACTGATGAAACCCCTGTGCCAGCAGAGCCTGCCCGTGGAGGCCTGTCTGCACAGGTGCATGCAGCCAGAAGGCTCTGGGCTCAGTCTATTCCTAACATATATGCACAACTGTATATGTGCTGTATTTTCTAGCTTTGCCATGGATACAAGCAGGCACTGTACATGTTTGTAGTAAAATACTTTTCCCACCTGCTTCATGGACTGTGCTCCATGAAATGCAGTATAAAATGATAGATGCAAATAAATTAACAGGTTGAAAAGCAATATCTGTAACTATTTACATAGGGCAATGATTGGAAGATGTTTACAAATAATTAGATTTGAGGACTGATTGTCTGAAGAGTCCTCACACTTGGGGTTTGAACCAGTGACCAAAAGGTTATCCAGCCTTCTCTCTGTGATGATTACAGTGTCACAATCATTTGGAAAAACCCAACAGCAACGTCTCTTACTAGAAATCATGATCTAATTACTCAAGATAATCCACAGACCTTGTGGAGAGCTGGTTCACATAGGAACTTTTATCTCTCGAGGGAGTTCCATACACCAACCATATCGCTGAGCGGAAGATAGTGCCGGGGCGATGCGGTTGGCACGTGGAGTTCGGAGTTTTTAAGTGCTTTAATCGCCACATACAGAATGCTATTCAGCCCCAGTGTACTCAAAAGAAGACTGACATTTCTATGGCCAGTATCTCCAAGACTAGGCACCACGACAATCTGGATGGATAAATAGCACTACAGCTTTTTTCAAATGTTTTTCGATTTTGGGATGGAGTGCCCCTTTAAGCAGATACTATCATTACAGAATTAGTGTGCATATGTGGTTCATCTTGTAACACTTGAGCAAATTCATTTCTATTGGATGTTTTAATAGATATTTATAGTTGGAGAGTGATTTTCATTACTCTTGGTGGATCTGGACAGCTATAAATGATACCCAAGAGACCGTTTGTTAATACATGAATATTAACTGAAATGTTCTTAGGTATGTGGTGGAGCTTATCAGTATGGCAGTTGACTTAATCAAGAATTTGGAGAGCAAGATGACGACAACTCGGACAATTCCCACTATTAAGCACACGATGACTAGTCTGGTAAGAGCTAATACACCATAGTTATCAATTTTAAAAGTCATAGAAATTTTTTGTACTTTTTATATTGCTGAATTCTAAATAGTTTTGCATGCATAATGTGAAATATAGTGGGGCTTAACTATAACTTTTTCAGCTGTACAAGCTGAAAAAAATGAAAAAACACAAATGCCTCAGTTTACATGCATTAAAAACACAAATAACTAACAAGTAGCTTTCCTTCTCACAGGCTAATGTCCTGGCGCAGCTTTTGACTCAGGTGGAAGATGTGGCAGAGCTGACCAGACAAATTCTACACTGGAAGGAGTACCAGCGCAATAAAATGACCGAAAATAATGAAGCTTGCACCTGAAATCACAGCAGACTTCTGCTATGAGTCCTGCCCTGTAGGATTATTGACTCGGAACTCATTGAGATAAAGATGAACCTGTCTTATTGAAATTTTTCCTAAAGTGTGCATTCTCCATGATTCATCTTGCTGAAAATTAATTTCAGTAAAAGCTGTTGGTGCTGTAGTTGCATAAATATAGTTATTGGTAAATAAAGCCTATTGCCTTTTAATTGATTGAGTTCTCTCCTAATTACCTGCTGTGGTGGGTGGGTGCTGTCAGCTATTATCCTTCTGATTGGCTAGGGCCTGTTCAGTGTCACATGCCAAGTACAGAAGGGTCACTTCCCACTCACTGCATCTCAAACTGCCCATGTAACATTTCTGTTATGGCCACAGACTTGGACTGGCCACTTGTGGCAAGTGGGTGTTAGTGCTTTATTCCAAATACTGGGATAATTGCCATTTTAAGGAGTATTTTTATTGAGACCCAAAATAAAGTGCATAGAACCCCAGGAGGTGTGGTAACACCGCTGCCATTTTCTCCAGCGCGGTCAGAAACTCAGACCAGACCAAACGCTTCGAGGAGACGAGATGCGCGGAAAATGCGAATGTCACAGCCAGATCAGAACTACTAATTACTGGCATGTATAAAATGGACAAAACTTTGCTCCTGATACATACCATACCATCATTTGCAGACTTACCTGTTACTCTGCTGGGGTTCACCTTATCTCAAACCAACTGGTCAGGTAAACGTCAATTACACACAATGGTGGCCAAATTTATTTCAAGGTGAACTAACTGCGGTGTATCGGGTTAATATAGTGGATAGTGATTGTGTCACCCGAGCTGCATGATGGTCAAACGACAGCAGGAGGGTGACAAGAACCGATAAGGCTAAACTAAACATGATGAAAGACGAACACCAACAAGTACGAGAAATGTAGGCAGAAAACGCAGGCAGGGAAGATGGTCGGGGAACACGCTGACACAGAACACGGTGCAGCACAGGCGGCAGCTGTGCGTGGAGCAAACACGACGACCACCTGAGAAGCTGGGGCAACGGACGGCACATATATACACATGACAAGGGCATGATGAGGGACAGATGTGGGTGGCTGCTAATTACGCACAAAGGGATATAGGAGCTACAGGGAACAAGTGAGGGTAATTATAAGAAGTTAGGAGTATATATGGCAACAAAACTAGACATGGGCTGGGTTGACCTGAAAGGAAGCACAAAGCAAGGACCTATACAAGAATTAACAAGAGGGGAAAAAATTGATCACTATAAGATCCTCTAGCTAGCCGTGGAACCCTAGGCAGTGAGCATACATGATTCAAAGTAGCATTCTCAGTCCATTCAGGCACGCAGTAGCCCAGGGAGCAGGGGAACACACTAGGGACAGAACAGACCTGGGAAACAATAGGAGCTGGGAATACCAGTGACACCTGTTGGCAAAACAGCAGAGATGTCAATTTCAGGTCCAGAAAGTAAAAATACAGACCAGGATTTTGTTTCAACCAACTAGTTGAACCCTCTATGACCGTGACTCTTTATGCTCAACTGGTTGGTTGAAACAAAATCCTGGTTTGGATTTTTACTTTCTGGACCTGAAATTGACAACAGTTCTAGCTCTAGCTAACCGCTCACTCCCAGTTAGGCCTACAATGTGAGGAGCAGAGCTGGGTGGGGATCGGTGCCATAGGCTTTGGATGAACGGAACGGTCAGTGCTGTCACTATCTTCACACTCGCTGTGGAACTTGAGTGCTGACGTTCGGGGATTCCCCATGCCTGCCTTCCCACATGCCTCTCCCTCCTACTTATGCTGCCATAGCCATATCTGGTGAAGCTTATATATTCCACTCATCTAACTGTTTGTACTGCCTCTAGTCTCCCCTACTTTGCCTGATACTCTTATTATACACTTACTAGTATTATTCCTGGAGAGCTAAAAATATCAAGACATTCTGCTTACCCTGTTGTCTGTGATGTCCTTCTGGCCTAACCGCCCTTTGTCCCTGTAATGTTTTCCATCCTTCCCTGCTGCTGTACCACTGTTCATCCTGCCATCAGAAGCAGCACCAGTACCTGCCTGCCCCCCTGCAGTGAGACTCAAATCTTAAAATTTGGGCTGTCTAAATAAGGACTTCGCCATTTTGTTCATTTGACCCCCTCTGCTGGCCCCTGGAGGATGGGCTCCCCCTTTGGGTCTGGTTCCTCCCAAGGTTTCTTCCTTCAAGGGAGTTTTTCCTTGCCACTGTTGCTTCTGGCTTGCTCACTGGGGGCTTTGGACCGAAATAATATAAAGCGCTTTGAGACAATGTATCATCGTGAAAATGAAAATTAAATTAAAATAAATTAAATTAAATTCAAATTTCAAATAGAATTGAAATGAACTGAGCTTGGCTTATGAAATGTCTCAGCGAGATTTCTCATTAAGAAAAGCATGGAAAAATGCCCACCGCAACAGCGGCTCTGTACAGTATTGCATTAGTGGAAACCATACAGCACATTATGGACGACCTAGAGATGATCCTGATTCCCTGCTGGTGTGCTCACTGCGCTCAGAGCTTTAGTAACTATGGAGACCAGTCATACTTGGTTTCAACAAATGAGTTGTTAATGGGTTGATCTAGCTTCAAAATGAACGACGACGGCGACACAAAGCTAGTCCGTAATGACAGTTGAACTTCTGAAAAAATGATAGACATTCAATTAAATGTAGTCTCTGTTCTATATGAATAAGCATATTGTTATGAACAGGACAGTATAAATAGTGGCACACCAATGTGGAAATTGTCTTGGATACTGATAATTGATATATTTTTGTCTAATATTACTGATGTTGATAGCCAGCTAACCGTCTCACGTGCAGCTGCTTTGAGACCTCTTCTAACTACAGCTTATGGTATTGTCCATTATTATAAAATGCTGTGCAGTACTGCATAATCAATCCCCTCTTCCCCTGCTTGGCAAATTTTATCTTATGGGACCAGGGTGGGGGGGGGGGCTCACTTCTTCACATAGAAATTGGCAGCCACATTTCTAAGTGGTGTCCGAGCTGATGAAATCCCCTGCGGGCATGCTGTACCTGAGGCACCTCCCCATTCCAGCCGGTCTGCAGGGAAGGCCTCAGACTGCTCCAGAGATGATGCCAACGTTCTTCTCTTTAGTCATTCTTGCTGAAAGTTCCGGGTTCCAGGTCCATCCATGCAAATTTAAGGGAGGAAGGAACCGCAGTCTCTGAAGAGAGTGAAACGAAAAACGGACAACGGTGTACTGTACAGATAAATGCATTCTAGTAGGTATCACAAAGAGCATAGAAGAGAAGACAAGAAACTATATCCAATCAGTCCATTTAATCTGTCTTCTCTGTTTATGTTACAGATAAGGGGAAGGTAAAATATTTAGTGCTTAATCTAAGGTCTAGTATAGCTCATTCCAGCAGATGCAAGAGCTGTACAGCTTGTGCTTAAGAAACTAAATCTGATGCCAGACATTGTAGGTTCATATATCTCAGGGGGTAATATCAGCAATTTACTTAGCCTTAAGTGTTTCAGTAAAATAGCTGGGCTATTTGTAATGGCTGTATACCCAGATTGACAACAAGCATCTGCTAATAAGCTACACATGGTGATATAATATATGAAGACGGAAGCAGAGCAGCTAGGTAGATGTACTTGCCTGTTGGTTACTGGAGGTGGAGTTTCAGGTGTCCTCAGCTGGTGGGTCCCAAAACGGGGTAAATGGGGCTTCAGAGCCAGAAAGTCCTGGGTGCCTCTACACTGCTCGCCATGTGAGGGTGAGATGGAGGCAGCCTATGGGAGTACCTCTTTTAAAGGTCTTAGAGCTGCAGGTGAGAACTCCTCTGGCTTCACCGAGGCAGCCGAAGTCAGGACAGCTCTGCACCAGCGTTCCTCGACATGTCAGGGGAGAAGGTGAGCGAACAGGACAGATCCCCAATGATGTTTCGATTGTCCCTGAGTGCTCTGAAAGTCAGCTGTTACCATCGGCACAGTAACGCATGGGCTTACCCGTGACTCCACTAAAAAGGGGTCTCACCTAACTTTGGTTGATTTTAATGACAACGTTTATTGTCACCATCGTCAGCCCCCCAGTCGGCAATTTCGCCATCATAGAAAATAACAGGGTGGCCTTTGATACAGCGCAAACTCTGGACTCTGGACTAGGGGTCTCTGACCATGTTAATGTACCTCTGCCGGCTTCCATGGCTGATCGGTGAAGGACAGTCCTGCTTGGTCAGTTTCACTAAACATTGAATAAAACGTAAAAACATGAAGGCAAGAGATCTTGAAATTTAACCAAAAGTCTAATAAGCAGAAAAATGAAAAAAGTCAACCGTTCTGCATCGCGACTTTCCCTACCACTTTTTCCGATATACATCACGGGGTCGGCTTAAGCAATTAAATGGTATTTTTTGGGGAGTTGTGCGAAAGCCACAGTTGACACACAAAAGTTTAGCAGTCATAAATGCATGAAATATACATACAGTGTTGGCTTGGAGGACACCAAGCGTGCTTATGGCAGCCTATCATGTGATTTCTTTGCAACAATTTTCCAGTGAACTTTATATCTTGCATTTTTTTGCCCTAAATCATACTAAAATCTGAACAGCTACTCTGCTCACTAACGGGACTAAACATTTTTCCACAGATTACCCAGGTCATGGCTGCAGTGGTGGCCTACTGCTTGTGATTGAAAAGGTTGCTGGTTTGATTCCCTGACCAGCAAGGTGCTACTAAGGTACCCAAAGCAAGGTATCACCCAAAAGCACTGCTCCTTGAGTGCTGAATTAGCTGCCCGCTGCTGTAACACAATGTCACATATGAGTTAAAAGCAGAGGATACCTTTCATTGGGGTGTGTGGACAATTCATCAGTTGACTTATAACCCCAGCGATGTGGAAGGGTCGACTGCACATTAAATAAAATCACATCATACTGGGTGAACAAACCAGAACAATCCAATTATGTTCCAAATGTTTTAGGGACCCTGTAAGGGCCCTTGGGATTATCCTACCTCTCCCTCTCCCACGTTTTACTGTGCCCCTTGCATCTGTTTCTATTGTACATTTTAGGCAACTTGCAAAATAAAAGTACTGGATTTTTAAAAGATGAAATTCAAGTGGTCATTTTCTCCATGCAGTTCTAAAACGTACCACAGTGTGGTGCAATTGTTCATCTTAACAATGACGTTAGGCAGCGACCTACAAGCGATCAATGAATCACAAAAAGACACGATAGTCACTATAATCACCACCTGTAAATAAAACTTTATTTAATATAACAGTCACTGCCATTTGTGGAACAATAATAGTATTGAGAACCATGAGACACCTCCTTGCACAGTACATACCTGTAGCTGTCTTAAGAATCCTTTCAATTAAGATAAACATGGAAACTACAGCTCAAAACGTGTAGACATATTTATTAAAAATTTCTATCTGAGCAGTGACTGACAGTGAAATCAAAATGGACCACGAAAAATAAATCCAGGAACAAACATGATTTAAAACAGCTTATTGTCATTTTGGGGTTTGCATGTTCTATTAAAACCTCATGCATTCTTTCTGAATGAAGGATTATCGGTTTGTTGGCTAAAACTTACTCAGATTCATAGGGTTTTTCCAGGTTGTGCTTCACCCTGGGAAGAAGTTTCAGTGTCTTTTGAAATCTAGTGAAATGCAGTTTGTTTAGTTCTTTCATTCCAGGACATTCATCCTGCTTCTTTGTGCCCACTTTGGCACATTAATGCCCACCAGCAGTAAGTGAACTTGTCTGTTTCAGATCAGCACTATTTTGTCATCATGAAGCCCCAAACGCCAGGTTTATGTGGCACACTTTAAGATTATGGTGCACAAATAGAATGCACCACACAATGGGCATTGTTTTAGTTCCAAACTATGCAAAAAGTGTGTTTTTTGTTAGGCTGTTGACTTGATAGCTTGAAAATTCATATAACAACCAAACAATGAATTACTATGTAAAAACTATTGCATATTTTAACCTAATAAATTCAGCACAAAACCTAACCAAATCAAGGTCATCTGTCTGTGAGTACTGCACATAATAACCGCTCACAATGAACAGTTCTATCTGTCCTAGTCACAAATGGAACCCCTATTTTATTACAAAGTACCACATTCATCAAGTGACATACAGAGAAAGATACACTAACCAGTACACCGAGTCCCACACAATAAGATCTGGTGATGCATCAGTATCCATCATGTTTGCATCACGACCCAGACAAGTTTTAAACAGATTACATGTTAGATATTTGTTATCTCATTTTACAATTATTATATTGTGTAGGAAAACCAGTAAGTATTGACACATACACAAATATCAGTATACTTGTGCTAAATATGTGAAATCCTTCATCTGCTTAGGTCAGTGATTCCCAGTCTGGTCCTTGGGGACCCACACACAGTCTACGTTTTTGGACCCTCTGTCAGGGAGCTGGGAGGGAGCAAAAACATGTACTGTCTGTAGGTCCCTGAGGACCGAATTGGGAAACAGTGGCTAAGATGATTGAGCATGCCTCCTACTCAAATGCAATCAGATGTTTTGTCAGTGTTCTCATTTGTTGGTGTACCAGAACATGTAGGTAATGAATCAGCACAAAGCCTTTACTGATTCTGACCATCAAGTTTGACTAACACAGTTTGTAAAATATAGACATACCGGTAATGTCCGGTCCAATCATAGCAGCACAGATGAAACAACGGCTTGATGTCTTTTGCGTTTATTGACAAAAAGGTGATTTGTGAGGACAGTCACAATGCCGATGACCTATGTACATGATGGCCCAAGTGCCTTGCAACCCCTGTTAATTTTTTTTTTCAATTTTAAACGTTTTAAATTAGTTTTTGGAGTAGTGCAGTGGTTAATGATGTTGCCTTGCACCTCTGGGATCTGGGTTCGAGTCTCTGTCCCGGTTCCATTTGCGAAGGGTTTGCATGTTGCTCCCTGTGTCAGCGTGGGGTTCCCTCCAGCTACTCCGGTGTCCCCCCGCAGTCCAAAAACATGCTGAGGTTAATTAGAGTTGCCAAATTGCCCATAGGTGTGAGTGACTGGTGTGTCAGTGTGCCCTGTGATGGACTGATGCCCTATCCTGGGCTGTTCCCTGCCTTGTTCTTATTGGCTCAGGACCCCCCCCCCCCCCCCACCCCCGTGACCCTGAACAGTGATTACAGAAAATGGATGGACAACAAAACTTTTTCACCTTCTTATCTGTAGAAAACTTTCCTACTTTAAATGTCTTTAAAAGTGTATATGTATTATTGGCAGCATATTATATTATTCACCTTTTATTCCAAACAAATTGGTATATAAAATATTTAGTGTTACATGGGAGTTTTGGGGTTTACAAGACATCTGGACCATTTGTTGATTGAACATTGGTTGCTTGTTGGTCCCCAAGTAGTTGTACTGAATTAGTAAACTAGGGAAAAAACACAATATGCTAACTCACTGGCTGTATCGTCAGTCTAAATGTTCTCTACACTCGTTTCTCTGTGTCTGGGTACCTTTGCGCATCAGCTATGAACTGTCACCATGGTTACAGCATTATCTGGGAGATGCCCACCCATGTCATAAATGGATTCCCATGGGATTATGGGATCATATGCACAGGGATTTATATGGGCAAATGAGGCATATAGGAAGGTAACATTAATATAAGCATTTGCACAACCACATCCACTCTTTTAGCTCAACAAGCAGAGCATTGCTCTACCAACCTAGAGCTTGTGGGTTTAAATCTCAGGGCGCACACATTAATTGTAACTCTTCGCTCTTGGTCACTTTGGATAATGGCAGATAAATTAAGTTAAATGTATCTAAATCACATGTTTGATTACACAAACTCTACTACAAGATGTGTGACCTTTTAGATTTTCAACTAAATTAAAATATGATGACAAAATACTACCAAAGATTGAGATGACAATATTGTTGGTCATTCATGTTGGGACTCCAAGCAGAATTATGCTCCGGCGTAGCAACCATTTCTCTTGAAAGTGATGACTGAACAGGTGAATTCTTTCAAAGAAACATGTTGCTGAATATCCATTTCTAGTACATCTTTGCATTAATCACAGTCCTTATAAAGTAGCACATTCAAAACTCAATAAACACACAGGCAAAATGAAAAAGTAAACTCTGTTAAGGCATGGTCTTTATAAAAATGAAAAAAAAAAGCCTCACTCATTTTTTTTTTTTGAGCTTGTTTCTGAATAACTGGCTCATGACAAGACATGCCACCACTTTGGAATACAGTCTTTGTGGACAACCTCTGCAGTGGGATCATTCACTGTACACGGTAATTAGCAAGAAATATACCAGTGGAAAAACAGTCTCTTTAACTCTTACATGCTGACATCATACAGCTTCTTCATCAGGGGGTGTGCCGAGGCCTACACAAGTAGCCGTGCTGTTACTCTGTGAGCAGGGGGGCGCACTGTGAGAGCTTGAAGTGCCTAAGCTGTGTGATGTGCGCCAAACGTGTTTGTCAGGGTACTCACTATTCATCTCTCATTCGCACTGCTGGCCAGATAGCATGATCATGTTTGTTTGTTTGTTATATTAATGTTGTCACTGTTAATCTGCAGTTGGAATCTGGAAGGATCGTCCTGGGTCCATCTCTCTTACCTTATGAAACCTCATTGAAAGTCACTTAGTAAGTAAACTTCTGCTTTTTGTTTTGTAAATTACATTAAAGACTGGTGAATGATAACTGACTTAACACTGGTGAATGGCGACTGACTTAACATTGGTGAATGATAACCGATTTAACACTGTGAATGATAACAGACTTAACATCGGTGAATGATAACTGACTTAACACTGGTGAATGACGACTGACTTAACATTGGTGAATGATAACCGATTTAACACTGTGAATGATAACAGACTTAACATCGGTGAATGATGACTGACTTAACATTGATGAATGATGACTGACAACACTGGTAATTGACAACTGACTTAACATTGGTAAATAATGACTGAGTTAACACTGATAAATGATAACTGACTTAACATTGGTGAATGAAGACTGACTTAACATTGGTGAATGAAGACTGACTTAACACCGGTGAATAATAACTGACTTAACATTGGTGAATGATGACTGACTTAACACTGGTGAATGATAACTGACTTAAAGAGCCTTGCAGAATTTATCAAATAAAGAGAATAAAGTAAAACAATTGAAATGTGCGGAGTTTCTGGGACCTTTCTCAGGTTGACACAGCAGCTGAGACTCTGGAGGCAGCATGTGGTGCTGGCCAGCCAAAGGCAGCTAACAGGCACATTTATGGGGACTGGAAGTGCAAGTGCTGAACTGCCGTATCTCCGGAAGACTTGAAAAGTCTTGGAAAGTCTAAATCGCATCAAATGAGTTATTGTGCACAATGGTGCTGCGCGGGGAGAAGCAGCCTCAGCCAGGAGCCAAATGTCTGTATACTGGATTCCAATTAGTCTCATAAAAGGTAAAACAGGGGTGGGGGGGCAACTACTAGTGCAATCATAAGAAAACTAATTGTGTCAGCAAGTTTGCACCCCGGTTTCTGTTTACTGTCGTGGCAGCCGGAATTTTTTTTCAAGGGGGGGTGCACTCATGCCAGCCGGACAGGACCTTACAGATCTTTGTTTATAGTTGTGATGGTGATTGACAGTCATGAAGACGATACTTCAGTGTGGAGGCTCTTATGGGCACATAAAGGTTTGACGCGAGAAGCTCCAGCCCAGGGCAAAGACAGTTTGCACATTTAGTCCCAGTCATTTCCTCCCTCATGACTCGCATAAAGCACCTTAAGAATGAGATGACGAGTCACTTGGAAATATTATTCTGTAGCCATTCTTGTCTATAAGCCCTTGTGAAGAGAAGCCTACTGATATCCAGCCTCAGCTTGCTGCTGGAAGGGGGCTGGGTGATCAGGGAGGCCTCTGGTTCTCACCAGGCGTGGAGAGAGCTTCAGGTTTGTAGTTGGCGGTCGATCGTGTGTCTGTGTACCTCACCTGAGCCAAGGGTCTCAGAGCGAGGTCTCCAAGCAGCAGGAGCCCCGTCGGATATAGTAACGCCGCACCTCCCCCGAGTCCCGGCAGCCCTCGGGCCGGTGGACGATCAGGACGGGGAAGAAGTGGGCATCCCGGTAGGTGGGCGGGCTTTCGTTCAGCGCCAGCTGGCTGGAGTGGGAGCGACAGCACGGCTCATCCAGGCAGCAGCGGTCCGTCAGCGTGCTGCTGCGGCTCCTCCAGACGCCCACGGTGTGCCGCGAGCCGTACATGCGGCAGAGCGAGAAGCGCGACGTGTCCAGGGAGAGCCCGGAGTGGAAGGCGTGCCGGGAGAAGATGGAGGAGCAGCTGGAACCGATGGTGGCCCTCCGGGGCCTGTCCTGTAGCCGATAGCAGTGCTCGCAGTCCTGGATCAGCGTCCCGTAGCTGCGGGCCACGTAACCTTCACGCAAGAAGCAGTTGGAAGATCTGCTCTCCCCTGAGCCGGAGCCACCTAAATTCATCAGCATGGCCTCGGAGTAGCTGGGGATCAGCTGACGATTGGACCGGATGTGCCACTCCAGCTCGGTGCTGTCTGCCGTCTCCACGCGCGGGAGGCCGTAGCCGCCGTTGTGCAATGGGCTGTCATCGCCCGACGGCGACGGACTGTTATTGCTGTACTCCAGCCCAAAGAGCTTCTCCACATGGTAGTGCACATAAGCTGTGCGGTACTCGATGAGGACCCGCAGAGGCCAGGACAGCATAAGCAGGGCGGCCAGCCAGAAGGCCACCTGCGAGGCGTACCACGGCAGGCGGTCCGGGTCCACGTAGGCGATCAGGTGCTCCTTGAAGTCCACGTTCTTCAGCTGCATGCCCTCACGGGCTTCCATGTAGTCGTCTAAGCCCTCGATCTCGGAGAAGAAGCGGGCCCGTTGGCTGAGGTAGGCGTTCTCAGGTCCGGCACCAGCGAAGCTGAAACACTTTGTGAAGCGCAGCCGGGTGGCGGGGTGGCCCTCCAGCCCTCGCAGGTCCCTCGAGACGTCCTTGACCCCGCAGCGGCCGTAGTCAAACTCGCCCTCGGCCACGTGCGTGTTGACCCGCTCGTGGTAGACCTGCGTGGTGGTGTAGGCGTCCCCGTTGCGGTAGCGGGTCACCTGCCTGGTCCGGCGCACAAAGTGGTAGCTGATGGCCTTCCACCAGACGCAAGGGCGCGCCCGCCTCATGCGCAGCACCCGCTCGTAGACGCTGTCCACGTCGGCCTTGCACTGCAACTCGCTGCGCGCCCGGCAGTGCCAGCACTCCACCAGGTAGACGGCGTAGAGCATGAGCAGGAAGGCCAGCGGGATGTAGATGTAGCCGTCGGAGCAGGGGCTGTCGTGGTATATCATGGAGCGGCCGCCCATACCGCCGCCGCCGCGCAGCGACGTGAGGGAAGCCGTCAGGGACGAGGCCGCGGAGGAGTCGAAGCTCAGCTTGGTGACGCGGGTCAGCTGGCACCAGGCCACGGCGGCCAGGCAGCCGTACATGAGCAGCGACAGCAGCAGGCAGCGCCAGTGGGACTCGCGGCACATGGAGGCGCCGAGGGACTGCTTCACCGGCCACTGCTGCGGGGATACACAGAATGAACCGGGTGGGGGAGGGGTGCTTATACCGCCCGAACTCCCAACAGATTGCTGTAGGTGAACAAGAACAGTTAAAGCAGCCCTTCTGTGGGGCCTGAAGGAGTGATTTAATAAACCCGGTAAAAGTGACATGGCCGCTGTGCCTTTCAGGAGCCCGAGAGCTTTAATGTACTTACAGTAATTGCATCTCCCCCTCAGTTTGGCCACACTGACACGCTATTAACATTTACGCTGTAGAATCTCGAATGACCTGATAAACTGCTTGCAGCTCACTATTTAACGCGCATAATACCTCACACCCGCCACACACTTTCGGGATCTCAGACTTTTTATCCCTCTAATTTGTCCCTCATTTAAGAGCCAAATGGTGCTGTATTCACACAGGGCTCATCAGTGGTGGCTCATTGGGAGGTGCTGTGGCCTCAAAGCCCTGGGGATGGGGTCTAGATTGCCTTCACCTGCTCGGTGTGTGTGTATGTGTCTGTGGGATTGCATAGATCACATTATGGGACCGGCACATCCCCAGAGTGTGGTCAAATCTGAAACCTTACTTTTGCTGAAATGTTTTCAGGTCTTTCGGGTAAGGATTACGGTTTTTCCCATAGAAATGAATGGACGGTCCCCATTTAGATAGGTACATGAGTCTGTGTGTGTATGTATGTGTGGGTTTGTACCCAAAGTGCGGTAAAACCTGAAATGGGTGTGATAGAAACTGGAAAGAGTGCGTAGAGAGCGTAACGTTAGGGCTGGGTTGGGGTTGTCGTGATTGGGATTAGGATTTTTCCCATAGAAATGAATGGAAGGTCCCCATTTACACAGCTACGCGAGTGTGTATGTGTGTTTGTGTGTGTGTGTGTGTGGAGTCTGCACCCTCTCTACACACTCTTTCCAGTTTGTATCACACCCACACAATATACACAGTCAGGGGGGTGGCAGTGTTAAAATGGCCCATATTGAGTGTGAAAATAGCTCGCCTGTGATGGCCTGTCATTCTGTACTGGGTGTCCCCTGCCCAGTGTCCTGCGATACTGTACTGCAAGCAGCTCTGGAAGATGTTTGTGCTTTTCACAATGAAAACACATGTCAAACAGGGGAGCAGAGGAGGGACACTTCCTAAAACAGGCCTTCCACTCACTTTTTGGTTAATTAGAAGCACAGAGTCTTTAAATAGCACGTGACAGACCCCTCTCCCCAACCCCCACAATGCCCAGACATTTAATTAGCACGAAAGAAAACAACCCGTGATTAACAAAATCAGATCCATTGCAAAAAAGTTATTCCAGCTTAGCTGGAATCCTCAAAGGAAAAGAAGTTAAGAGTGATTATAAAAACAGCTCAGTTCAAAAAGCGAACTTATGAGAATAAAATGACCTCTTGTCACAGCCACTTTCTTTTCCACAAATCCAGAAATCAGCAACACGTAGGATGTCTATTGCATTTTTACTCCCAGGATAATACTAAAATTTGATCTGATCTATGCCAGCAAAAAAGATTTCCTGCTTTTCATGCGTGAGTCTCTGCAGGGCGAGCAGTGAACCCTGTGAATGAGGCGGGGGGGGGGGGGTCAGACTGGCCGGAGACAGCATGTTTGATATTTATAGGGCTTGAAAGGCTTTTAAGGAAGAAGAGAGAGATGGTGTAATGTAAATAATTGAGAAGGCCCATGAAAGCGAATGGTGAAATATGACTAAAAGCAAGCAGGCCAAAGGCTCGCTACATTTGCCGTGTAGCAAGCAATGGAGGCTGGAATTCTGCTGTCTTTTGTAAAGCGCAGCGATTTCCAATTAGCGTCTGAAGTTAGCAGAGCATCCTCTCCGCATCAGTGTCAGGGACTCTCTGCCCGCTCCCTGGATGTTTTGTGATCTAAGGATCCAGCTGGAAATGCGCGATGTCCAGCAGAGTGATTTTTAAAAAATCCAATACTGCACATCCATCCAGCGGAGATTACTGTAGAAATTGCACCAAATGTCTCAGAAACAGCCCACGGCTACAGTTTCGACCGGCATTAAATTGCTCATTTTTTGAGAGCTCTTCTGTGTCGATCCTGTCAGTGACTCTACCACTATCCGCGATAAGGCTATAAGCCCAGGCAGGAGTATAGCAGGGAATCTGGCAGTTGTTTGGTGTTGCCGTTAAGTACCTCCAGGCCCCACCCCCACCTGACGGAGAGAGTGCCTCTGAGTCCTCAAATTCGGGAACGCCACGGCACCTTGTTTAACATGATGAACACATACACAGCAAGCTGATGCTGCTACCCACTAATGATGCAATCAGAGCCGGAGAGCGCCACTGTCACCTTAAGTTCCCGGGGGCTGGAGCTCGCCTTCGGGCTTGGGGGGGTGAATAAGGCCTCACAGATGAGTGTGCAGCTTAACTGCCTTTTAAATTAAGGAGGAAAACGGTCACGTAATGAAGCGACTAAAAGCCAAATAGTGTAAAGATGATCAGCAAGATGGCTATGAAACTGCTGAGTGTGTTGGCTGGCATAGGCTCCCCTCTAAGCCTGCTGCATCAGCCTGGCACTCTACCTGGTGATTATAAGCCCGGGGGGGGGGGGCTGCACAGTATAGTCCCGCCCACTGCCTAAAGGATCCATTTACGCCACAGCCAACCTGCTTTGACCCGTTATGGGCCAGCACCGTGTGGACGGGTGTATAACGCCAAATGTATAGCATGAATTTATATCTTATATGTAGCGCAGCGACTCAAACAGGCTTTTAGACTTGAATGCTTTAATGTGATTAGGTGATTAGCGCATTCATCCTCCACCCTAGAGAGTAGGGTTAGAATCCCACTGTGGTCAGATCAATCCATGTGGACCGCCACAGCATGGCATGCCTGTTAAGTGCCTCCTAAATTAGAAGCAATTTTATCTCATGGACGTGACTTAAAAGTGTAATAATTCATTTGCTTTCCATTACGGCTTTGTGTAAATAACAGAACTGGTGAAATATAGAGAATGGACTAGTAAAGTCACATGGGGGTGCTAATTTAGAGCTAAAACATAACAGTTTATGGTGTATCCCTGGTAACCAAGAACCACAGGATGCATGTGTAAGGATAAATTCTAAATGTAAAAATGAGTCTACGACAAAGAAGAGGGTGTGTACTCGCCGGGGCAGGATGAGGTCATTTGGCAGGCCAGTTCATTCACTTGACTCATTACCAATCAGATGAAATTACGTTGTCCAGACCCTGATACCCTGATGTTTACACACTGTTGCAGCATTTTTTGAGACCTGATTCCCTTTTTCCTGTCTTTTTCTCTCAAGCCGACATGGTCATCTTCTGTCCTCGGTACTCCAGACCCTTCTGTTTAAACCCATCCCCAACAAAGACAGAAAATCACAGCAGAGGAGCCTCTCGCTGGGCACGCCTGAGTCAAATAAATTAAGAAAATTCAGATAATGAATTTTCTGTTGCACACCAGAACGTGAGCGGTGCAGAGCCAAAACAAAGCACAGAGGAGTCCACAGAAGCCATTCACAGTCTGCTAACTCTGTAATCAGACCAAAACAACAGGATATAAGTTGCCGTTATTTATAATTAGCCAGCACCAGCTCCCCCACACAAACAAAACAAACGAAAACGTGTTTTTCACAGATGACCAGCCAGCTTATACTTGCTTGCTGTACAGACCCATGGCGCGGAGACGTCTTATTGCAGGTTGATACAAGATTCCACATGAAGATGTTGCGAAGGCTGATTCATCTTTAGGAAATCATCTAGCTCGAATCAATATTTATCAGTACAGGTGGGTGTAACTGGTGCATGCCAAGTAATGCCTTTTTTTATGCACTGACACAGCCTGAATCTTACTACTAAAGTTTAGGGCCTGGCACCTTAGTGATGCCCATCAGGTCTCGCCAATCTCTGCAGGCGCGACTGGAGTTTCCTTCTTCCAAAAATCCCAATGGATCTGATCGGCATCACAAAGAACCAAGTGTTTCACAGTAAGCGACTGCGCAGCACATAAATAGCATTAGTAAGGTAACATTTAACTTTTCCATAAGATGCTGGGATTATTTTCCTTCATAAACGTGAAAGCACACATACTCAGTTGAATCATTACATTAAAAAATAAACATGTTACTATATTTACCTACCGACAGCAGAAATATTTCCGAAACGTTACCAACAAAACACTTCTCCTCTCTTTCGGGCACATCGCCGTGCTGAAATAGGTTCTGGCCTGTTCCATTTCAGAGGAAATCCATCTCCTCATCCGGGAAGATGCACTGTCTGCTATTTCGAAAACCAGAGCCGTAGCGCTATTCTCCCCGCTCTTTCATCACACTTTCATGAATGACGAGGCACCCATTTAGGCTGTGACTGTCTCGTCTGAAACAATCCCATGTAGTATTTAATGTCTTCTAACTGACCCCCAAGTCCATGGCTGTAAAGTATCTAGAGTAAACTCTACCTTTTAAGTCTACTGGTAGGCTACATATTCCTTTAATTAGTCTGTGTAGAGATTTTCGGAATCTCAACACTTAGCCCAAGCTTCCCTGTGGGGCATAATTGGTAGCAGATTTTCATTCAGTCAGTCCTTGACTAAAATTCTCTCGAAGGGCCTTGTGGTATCCACTGAGATCTCCCGAGCCTGTCAGGCTTGTCAAGGAGGCTGGCTCCCCCAGATAGGTGCACGGTGCGATGGCTTCCCAGATTATGATAATTGCTTTTCTAATTCCCGCCTTCCAGCAGGAAGCGGGTCTACGGTCCCTTGAAAGAGCGCCTCCGGATAAGTCGATTCCCCAAACCCCCCCGCCCCCAGGCTTCCCAAACATACCGATGGGGGAACCCTGCGAGATGGCGACTCGGAAAGTGGGGATTAAGGTGGGGGTAGGTAACAAGTCACAATGGCAGAAATATGATCCTAAACATCACCAAACAAAAAACGTTAACAGCTGGACGACCTCTATAAATGAAATATAACAGCTTCTGAATTACACACATAATACTTACAATTACACACATGACACTTATCAGGCCAGTACGTATAAAGCGACCTGTTTGGCAGCTTCTTATTGTAACAGATCAGATGTGTTCTTATTGTTTACGCACTTAGGCTACTAACCTTTATACAGCTAATTTGTACTTCATTCATGGTATAAAGGTTAAGATGCATGGTAATTTCTTGTCAAAGCAGAACAAATGCACATAAAACACATCTGCGCAGTCACGACAAGAAATCGCTGCGCATATCACTCCATATTTGGCGAATGCATGCTTGCATACCAGTTATGTTCATCCCTGTTTATAAAACCCTCCACTGACTAATCGATATGATTAGACAAATATGGCTAATACAGCAGATGTAGCATATAACACATATTTAATGACAATAGCTTGCCAGATAGTACTTTAATGTTGTTTAAAATAAGCAGACATATCGTCTCCCTGTGTTTGGTCATTTTCTTGACCCTTGAGCACAGCCTCCTGGTGATAAAAAGCCCTTAGACTGCAAAGTGGATTAGCTCTCTGAAAAGGAAAAGTGCTTAGCACTGTTTATTATCTTACGATCTTCGACAACTGACTTCTGGGCGCAGCGTCCTGCATCGCTGGCTTGGTGGCAGGCCTACTAAGTGCTGCCTAGGAACGTCAGAGGGTACCCAATGGGACGCTAAAGGCGGGGGGCTCCCCACTTCAGAGCCTGAGCGACAATGATAAAAAGACAGGGAAGGAGCAGAGGCCAGCTGTATTTGTCTGATTCTAAGGATTAGGCAGTGGAGTGTAGGGGTCAGAGGTGAGTGCGGACCACCAGCCGAGACCGTGCAGGGATAACGAGCTGAGGCTCCACAAAAGGCCGGCTGGGAGTCAATATGATCCCGAACAGAATTCTTTCAAAAAAAAAGGACACGGAGCAGAGAATTTCTTTGGTGATTTCAGCTAAGCTACGGTTTCTGCACGCGGACTGCCAGTAAATGTTCACCCAGCACCAGACAGAAGCACAGTAAGCAGGATAGTGAGACAGGGCATTATTCAAGCTTGGAGTACACAATCCACATCAGCCAGGCACAAAAATTGCCTTGGAATGTGAGAAACACAACTGCTATTACGAGTCACACAGTCATGGCAGGGTTGTTACCTGGGCCATTGCCGGGGTAAAAGTCGTATGTTTTCCGGGGCCCTGGACTGGACTGGACCCCAGCAGGCAAAATCCCCCAAGGGGGATCCCCTCTCTGGTCAGCAAGGGGGCCCACGGTGACATTTTATCAGGGACCCCAGAATTCCTTGCTACGCCCCTGGTTGTCACAGCTGGCCTTTGGGTAATTTGTGGCTGGTTGTCTAATCATTTATCACAATTAGCTAGTAGCATACAACGACAAATGCGAAGTCCGATAAAAAATGTATGCAAGGCATATTGTTTTTTATTGTGTACATCATCTTTTCGTATATAATTTGTGATTCTGGGGGTTATCCTAAGGATTGATGTTGTATCTCAGGCACCAGTGAGTATTTTGGCTATAACCAAATGCAATTCAGCATAGAGCAATAGAGACCCTTTTGGGCAGGCACACCATGGTGTGGGTTGGTCAAAGCAAGCTGTCTGCAGGTGCAAACCACCTTGGGCTTTGAAACCCATCTCCATGCACCTTCCGGGAGCTTTACTATTAGACCGGCCGTCTCCTGTCCGCTGTAGAAAATGCTGAAAAACATAAAACGAATAACCGAGAAACCTGCCCTCTTTTTGCCAGGGCCTGATAAATCCCAAACACAGCACATGCTGGGGATGTCAAGGCCGATTGCCGGAAGGCTATGAGCACCTATGATCCCTCATGGCACGACCCAGAGACATGAGGACAGACACACAAAAACCCCACAGATACTAAGTTTGAGCATACAGTCAGATAACAGACTGCTTAACATCCCAAGAAATTTCCCAAAAGCCTACAAAGCACAAGATTATTTTCCTATGTTGTGAAATTTGTACTTTCTCAGAATCGCTCTACAGCACAGTAGATAGAACAAGATTTACTTACATGCATTACTAACATGATTTTTTTTAAATCAATAGCGAGTCAGAGTATTGATAGCAAACCACAGCATTCCAATAGATTCTCTCAGGGATATATTTGTGTCAGACCTGTGTAAATGTTTCTGACAGTTAGCGGGCACTAAGTTAAGGCCCAATCAGTTTTCAATTAATATTTAAATATTACAAAACCACTCAAACCAAGTGAACATAATGCATCTCAGGAGCCTGGGATATTGTGCAGAAAATAATTTTGAGACTCTTTGTATGATAACATTGTGAAGTTGTAATTGATTTGTAATTGTGTTGCAATTGAAGTGTGGAACTGTGGATATTAAAAGTAATACCCTCAAAAAGTGTTTTTTAATGTTGTGTATTTAAAATGTAATTCTTAATATGAATCGTAATTGTATTGGTAACTGCTTTAAGTTAAAGCAGTTATTATACAGGATTACACATACCTTCATAATTCATTATAATGCATTCATAAAATATTATGAACCCAGCTATAACTATTTATAAAAAGTCATAACACATTATAGTTATGATCTATGAAGGTGCATCTATAA
>JAODKL010000027.1:4228165-4239903 GCA_026780765.1 Petrocephalus schoutedeni | reverse complement strand
GCACCCCCCCCCCCCCCCCCCCCAACCCCCCCCCCGACACCCTCTCCCCCAGGCTAAATTCATCATTGATTCATCTTGTCATGTTCATTGGGGTAGCAGTGCAGTGATCACGCTCTCAAAATTAAAGGACTGAGGGTCCAAATTAGCACTAGTTAATTGACACCATCCATCCTCCCGCACACACTGACGGGCGGCGGTGTGTGTGTGTGGGGGGGGGGGGTGTTGGAAACAAGGCAACAAGATGTTTTTTGTTTTGCCCTATTTCAGGGCCTTAAACCAGACAGGGCCCTCCAGTGTCATGTTCCAAGTCTGGAGGACTGAGGCTACAGTGCTACTTAAAATCACTTAGATATGTTTGAAATCACTGCAATCACACGTGTTACCATTATAATGCTTAGCTGCGCAGTAACACAGGCCAGAAATTTAGCCCCATTGCAGTATGGCTCCGTCACAAACCTCTGCTTTGTTGGCATTACCTTTAATTCTGTCGTATGTACAGCTAATATCCCTGTAAACATTATTCTATATATCTTCCTAAGTTGATTGAGTGCATTTTTTTTGCATCCTCTTGTGTGAAGGTTGGATCTCATTAAGTCTTCTGAGGCTTCTGAAGGATTTCCTGTAAATCTTGAAATCTTCAGGAAGAATCTGACTTGGAAATACTGTTTTATGGAAAATCAGTGACGTGTGTGAAGGTACTTGTTATGCTTAAAGCCCAACAAGGACTCTTGGAATACATAATGACTAAAGAAAACTGAGCAACTCAATAGCTGAGTGAAGTCGTATATTTGTCTGATAGGGCGGGCACTGATTTCATACCACTCTGCAGTAGAAAAATTAACATGGCAGAATCACAGTAAAACCGCTACATTAACCAATTCAATTATAACATTGAGAACTCGGCTGGTAATCTCCAGGAAAAGGTTTTTAGGCAACAGTATTAGAATGTATGACAATGAGACTGTTGTTTCTGAAACCAGTCCTCGAAGACCCCCAGACACGTTTTTGCTCCCTCCCAATTCCCTGGGATTAGGCAAAAAACAGTTTGCTTTAATTGCTAATGAAATGCTTTACACCGTTAACCTATCACTACTGTCACTAATAAAACACTATCACTAATAAATCACTATTTACTAAAACACAGCAGATATAGCATAGGTTATTTTGGAGTGGATAGATGCACTTACAACATTATAATCATGCACTGAATATTTTAGCATTTCCTTAATTAGTGTACTGGTATCCTGAAATTCAAAATAATAACTGGTTAAAAAAATACTCCACATTTTACCATAAGTATAAGTGTTTATTATATGTTTTCCCTTTTTCAGAAATGCCAGGATTGCAGGAGAGGGTTTGTGAAAGTCAATTAACCCCTGCCCAGTAATTAGCACTGTGCAATTATGTGATTTGCTTCATTTCAGAGATCAGGCTCTGGAACATACTTCATCAACTGGGGAGAAGCCACACTGCACGCTGCCCCCTGTGGCAGATGGAGGTCACAGCATGTCTGGGGAAGTGTTGCTATTTAACAGAAGTGAGGCACTCGTCCACCCTCATAAATGGGCCTTTTAAATAGTGAATTTGTATTTTAGCCCTCTGATCTTTCTTACTTGCTCCTGTGATACAACATACATATTGTAATCTCATTTTCAGAAGGTTCAGTACACATTTTTCTTAACTTCACAGAATTATTTACACATTTAGCAATGTATGGTATAATTTAATAAGTACTACCACATTTTGCCACATTGCATGAGGGCAGGAGTTTAAAAGTACAGCTGCAGCTTGCGATAAGGTTTGTCCCAAAGTCTTGATAGTGTCCAATTCATGTCTCCACATAAATATGTCTGGTTAGCCATAATGCAACATAGTCAGGTCCTGACCTTCAAGAAGTTCATCTTTGTAGGTCAACCACTCATCTGTGAGAAATGCATATGACTCTGTCTGTTTACTCTGCGATCACTAAGTGCAGGCCAGCCAGGCTGCAGACCATTTTCCCGCTTCACGGCAAAGTCCCCAGCTGCCAATAACACGGGACTTTAATGAGGCGTCCCATTGTGGTGCAGGCACATCTGGCTGCAGGCACAGCTGTCTCATTAAGCATAGCATTAACAGGCCAGCAAGACCCCCCCCCCAAACCTCACAAACCTTGAAGCAGGCGTATGAATAGCTACATTAATCCTACTCACAGTTGTCAGCGATGACTATTTTTCTCCATTGCTGCAGATTTATTTACTTTATTAAAGTTTCATCTTAGAAACTTTTCCTATGGGAGATATACAAATCTTACTGTCATGAGAATGTAACTGAAAGGATTTTATCCAGATGGGTGAAAAGATCGCCTTCCTTCTCGGTCCCATCGCTTTTCTGCTTGATCTCATTGCCTTCGTCCTTGGTCCCATCACTTTCCTCCTTGATCTCATTGCCTTCCGGTTTGATCCCATCATCTTCCTCCTTGGTCCCATTGCTTTTCTCTTGATCCCATCATCTTCCTCCTTGGTCCCATCGCCTTCCTCCTTGATCCCATCATCCTTCCTCCTTGGTCCTATTGACTTCTGCCTCGGTCCCATCATTTTCCTCCTTCATCCCATTGCCTTCCTCCTTGGTTCCATCAATTTCCTCCTTGATCCCATCGCCTTCCTCCTCGGTTCCATCAATTTCCACCTTGATCCCATCAATTTCCTCCTTGATCCCATCGCCTTCTTCCTCGGTCCCATCGCCTTCCTCCTTGATCCCATCACCTTCCTCCTTGGTTCCATCGCCTTCCTCCTTGATCCCATCGCCTTCCTCCTGATCCCATTTACTTTGATAGGTGTCAAACTTACCTGATCCTCCTTATGGATTGGTGGATATGGAAGATGGAAAAACTGAAAGGTGGGCTAGACTCTAATGGATGGCCTGGGTAGCCTGAAACTGGAAGACTGAAGGATCTGAGAATCTTCATTGTGCCACTTAGTTGTGTTGAATCATTCTCATAAACAAAAAATGTTGTTCTTTTTCCAATTTCTTAAGAGGTTTACCATCAACATTATTTGATCCTTAACAGATCAGACCAAGCACAAGCCTCACTGCAATCCTTCTGTCACGATGACAAACAATGGAAGTTCGTCTACCAAGCAGGAAAATCTGAGTCATACCTACTGTGCGGCAAAAAACACGTTTAAAATAATCGTTCTTTTGAAGACGTTTCTCTCCATCACCTGAATTCTTATATACATGGCAATATTTATCCAAATACCATGTTAAGTAGTCCAGATGCATCTCATAGCTAATTTAATATGTAAAATTACATTTTACATAATATTACATTACAGCCATTTAAACTAGTTATGACCCTGTACATGTTATGTCAGTTCATGGGCCTTAGCAAACTGAATACATATGTCCCTGACATTAGAAACAACAGACTATTGACATTATTGTCACAGGCATTGGCGTAATCAATGTTTTTCCTTCTTTTTCACAGTAGTATGTGATTCTTTGAAAGTTCGGGAATCAAAGCATTCTGGGCACTGTCCTAAATGGCTACAGCTGCACAGTTTCATTGTCTTTTTCATGCCACATCCGTCATGGATACCTTTAAGACACTTCTTAACTTCCGACCAGAAGACGAACTCGGTCCCAAATCTATACTCACAAATGAGACATGGTTGCCACAGTTGGTTGAGCTGTAGACAGTCGCTCTCTATCTCCTCTCCCAGCCATTTTCTGTGTTTGCGATTAGTTTGGTGCCATCATCTCAGTACTACTAAGCTGGTTGTACTTATCTGTAATTGAAAGACGCCAAGTTAGTCTTCTAAGTACCAAATGTAACACTTGTAATTACGCATCACTTGGTGTTGACATGCTTCTTTGTGAGGTCGTGCTGTTCTGATTTGAAGTTGGAGCTGTTGACTGTTCAGGGAATGCGTTCTGAAGTGATTGACTTATGTTCACTTTTCCGTTCGGGCAGGCTTTGAATTGCTGGAGTCCGGCCAGGACATCCCACAGGCTCGAGAGTTAAACCCTCTGAACATTTGAAGGCAAGTCACTGCACGCTTCACCCCTGCATCTCGGTCGGCTCTCAGTGTTTCCAATTTAAAGCGCTCATCTGTGAATCTTCCCCCTTAGTTTGCAGAAAAGCCAAATCAAATCTATTCCATGTGCATGGTGTCAGTCAGTTGGATGGTTAGCAAGCACCTGCTGCAGCCTTCTTCAAACAATCAGAAGTCAGGTATTTCACACTCCTGTTGTGGCTCTCCTACATTCAGCATAGACACCAGCATGACTGAACAGCATTATTTACCTTTTTAGAAAGTAATATTGCTGAGCTGATCATTATAAATCATTTCTTAAGTAGCTGGTGGTAGTTTACGCTGATTACTGGGATTGTCTTTTCCAGTCTGAGTGTGTCTGTTCAGGGGCCACAGGTGACTTTCCAGCAGGAAATTGTGGAGGCCTCTGTTGGCCATTTTCCAATTTATCTACAATCCTCTCCCCGCACTACCGGCTTGGCCTTTGTTGCAAAGATTCAGTACATAAGGATTTATGTCAGTATTATCAGCCCAGAGGTTTGATACTATTTAGCCGCTTGGTTAGTTTATTTTGTTTGAGGTTTAAGTATTATTTGTGAATATTGAGGTATTTCATTGATTTTGAACACCCCTCCTCTATTTGTTTGTTAGCATGCGAATATTGTGCACTTTACTGTGGGAAAAGGTCAAATCAAAACCAAGATTTGCATGTTAGCATATGGAAAAGTACTAAGACTACAGTAATACATGATCAACGCTTACCCTTACGAAAATGAGCCATGGTTTTACTATGGTTTTTTGGGTAACCATGAGTTTATGATCATGGTTTTATCATGGTTTCACTGCAGTTAACATGCAGTGCTATAAGTAAACCATGGTAATACTATAGGTAGGAGCTTAGTAATCATAATTACCATGAGGTACCATAGTAAAACCATGGTTACTGTAAAAAACCCATACCCAAAACCCAAAAAAAACATAGGAAACCATAGTGAATTTCCGTAAGGGTAATTATGCATCCAACTACTCCCTGCTCATCCTGGCCAAGATAGGGGGTGGGCTGGGGTACGTTCCAGATGCAATGCTTGTCACATGTAATTATCTTCAGGCTTGTTATTTGTTCATCTATTTTCTATAAGCTCTGATCCATTTCAACCGGCATAAAGTCTGTCCCAGAAGGTCACACAGGGCAACTTCAGGTTCATCTGAAGGAAGGAAATCCAAGTACCTGATCATTCATCTGTAGTAAATGAGAGAAGGCCAAGAATGGGGGCTGTATGCGGTTTATGACTCCCCTCCCATCTCAGACATGTAATGACACTGAATACTCAAATACTTGTATGGAATACTTGAATACTCTTTCCTCAGCCTGTTTTCGAAAGCAAGCCAAATATTCCAGAAATGCTCAAGCGACTCAGTCTTCCTTGGTTGACATGGTTGAAAATATCTGCCACAAATATTATAAAAGGAACTTCAAACCAGATTGTGTATTTTGGCAAGTGATGGATTGATGAACTTACATGCTAACTTACATGCCACTTACATGCCCATGAATTTATCTTCAGATGTTCTTACAAAGACAGGTGATGTATTGCCCGGAAAAGTTTCAGTCTTAATTCTTTCACCAAGCTTCAGATGTTATTTCTAAACTGTACCATTATATTTGGGATATATAATATCACTGTCACCTCACACCTCTGGGACCTGGGTTCAGGTCCCCACTAGGGTTCCGTGGGGGTGGAGTTTGCATGTTTTCCCCTGTGCAATTGTGAGGTTTCCTCCGGGTATTCCAGTTTCCCCAAAGAGTCCGGAAACATGCTGAGGCTAACTGGAGTTACGAAATTGCCCATAGGTGTGCCTGTGTGACTGAGTGATGTGTGAGTGTGCCCTGTGATGGGTTGATGCCCCATCCTGGGCTGTTCCCTGCCTTGTGCCCGTAGCCTCTGGCATATGCTCTGGACGCCCCCATGACCTTGAACAAGATAAGCAGTTATGGAAAATGGATGGATTTTAGCTGAATGATTTTTGCACTTCAGGGTTACTGTAAATATTGTTGTCCATAGGTCCCTTTAAAATATATATATGTATATATAAAAAACCACTACAGACTCAACTTCCGATGCATGCTCACATCACTGATTATTCTTTCAATGGGCACAGAAATAATTCTAGATGACGCACACTAAGCATTGCATTGATCAAAGTTTTTCTCTGAAAGCATCCCCCTGAGCCGTTATTGATTGGTGTTTTACGTAATTTTGTGCTCAGAATTTCATTGGGAAAAATGGTCGTTATAATTACTGCAAGATTTAATGATGTTCCACATTTTCCTGAACTTACTGTTGCAAGCTGGAGTGTGGTGGAGTCTTGGGTAATGGTTTGATCAAGGTTTGAACCATATGCAAATATGTGTCAAGTAAAATCTGAGTCTTTCCACTGACGGACCGGTGCTTCGTTGACTATGATAAAACCCAAGGTTAACATTCCAGTTTCCAGTTACTGTATCTCCATTCAAGGTCAATAAGGACAGCATACTGCAAAACCAATCAGCCTGAGACTTTCCAGGCTAGCTCCCTGTTCAATGTTCTGAGACATTTTGTGTCATGTGATTTCATTATCAGTGACGTAAGTTCATTATTAGTGATGTATAGTATGTGTGCATGTAAATACAAACAGCAGCATAGACAGCAAACAGAAGAATGATTTTCTGAATTGTAGTTTATTCTGTAATACTAGTGCAATGCATTATTGTAAATCAATAATAATTATGTGTGCGTTTTCATGGTATAATAAAGCATTATGTTATTACTCTGAAGCTTCTGTGAATGCAAAACAAAAGGTAATGACCCCTTCGATAGCTCTTTTTCTGTTATTTGTATTTTCAATTCTTGTAATTACTCTAATGTCAAATCGTCTACTTAGTCTGGGATGGCAAATTAAATCTAGCAGCACCACCCCTCCCCCACCATGTGTGACAAACTAGCGCCCGGACACCTAGCGCGCTAGTGGGAGCAGCCCAGCCAGCTGGTCCACTGGAAAGGATGTGGGCTGGCTTGGAATCAGTCACTGCACACTTACATTTTACATCACTATACATGACATTTATCTATTTGGCGGACACTGGTCTGAATGTACAAGTGAGGCAGATAATACTTCTCAAACATACAGCTGTCACGGAACCAAACCCGAAGCTCTGCTGTAGAGTACACCTCGCTTTGCTCAACAGGCAAGTCCTCTAAACATTTCCATTAGCTTTAATCTGTCATAGGGCACAAGAACCCTAAGAAGACTCCAAGGTCTCCTTTGTACTGACTAGGTCTAAATATTATTTAGTTTTAAGCCAATTAGTCTTAACCAGAAAACAGACTACATGATGATATTTACTGTCTGAGAGCTCATAAATATTTATACATTTATAAATAAATATGACGTTAAGCTTCACGCAAAAATGAACTTAAAAATATTATCGGAATCCCAATCCAATCTACAAACCTTCTTTAAAAGTATCCATTGAAAAATGCTCTGTGTGCGGTACGTTGTTCATTTGCTACGTCCCACAGGGGAACAGTAAGTGGAGCCTCCTGGTTGCCCAGATGCAATAAATTCATAGTGTCTGCTGCGTGCTGAATGAAACTGACATGAAGAGACAAGGCGACATGCTCTTAATTTGACAAATACAAAATGGTGACTGTCTGCTTGTGCCCTGCAGTGTTGCTGACAGACTGCGTTGCTTCTGAGTGTAGGTGAACCAGAAAAAGGCTCTTTGTGTGGGACTGCATTACAATGTCTGCCTTCGCACCTCATATTGGTTTTAATGGAGCTGTCTCAGAAATGAGATGTTTGCTCTGAAAGACACAATGGACCTTGACTTCCTAATTGAAAGCAGATGTTTAGTGAGGAACTGGCACATCTGTGGCATAATAAGATGTGTAATTGGCAAGGCCCCCAAGGCCAGAAGTCAAAGGTTTTATGTTGTGCATATAGTAAAATACACGTAAACACATAGTTTGTAGTGATTCAAGAAATAGCAGCGCCAAAGTGAAAATGTTCTAGTGGGTTCCAGCAGACAGGCCTCTCTATCCACAAACACAGACACAGACGTCCCCAGTGCAGCCTGGGAGATGCAGTCCCTCTAGGTTTCCTGTGTCAGCCCTTGGGCCTTTGCCCTGTGGGATGTTGTCTGGAACAAGCTTCATGGCCGGTGTCGCCTAATGGGCTGACTGGCACTGCTTGGGATCCGACCAGGTGGCATCGGCTCTGACCTGGGATTGGAAACAAGATAGCTAGCCAGGAGTAAACGCCTTGACAGAGTCTAAGCACATACTTAACTGGATGCCTAATGAACGCTTTAGGCAAGTCTGTAAATATACATGCATGTGGAGAAAAATGTCAGAATTGATAAGATTGATTCCCTGCTGCATGGCACAGCAGGCACAACTGCTGCCTTGCACCTCCACCGCTGGGGGTACAGGTGTGGCCCCTGCACTGTGTGTCACTGACTGCAGGAGCCTTTCAGTCCTCTGTATGGCAGATCTCCTCTGAGTGCCCTGGTTTCTTCTGCTCCATCGGTGAGCCTGCACTGGATACAAGGGCAGGTTAGTGGTTCCTATGCCCCCCAGATGTTTCAAAAACCAAATAAATAGCTAGCAAGCACAACACTAAATGTACACTAATTACTTTAAATACTGGGTTCTGATTAATTTTCATTAAGATTAGACCCCCCCAGTTTTCAAAAATCTCAGATGACGCTGGTCAGAAGACTATAGCTACCAACAGGGGGCCCCAAAACCTCAGGGGCCCAACTCAAATTCCTGCTGCCTGAGTGCTGGCAAACACCACCACTGACGAGATAGGGATTTTGATAGATGGACGGTTGGTTGTTCATAATGAGAAGAAAGTTGCGGGTAACAAGCTTAATGTTGTGGAAAATTGTAATATGAACATAATTACGTATATCTCCATCCATCTCCTGTAACTGCTCGTCAAGTACTGAGTCACAGCGTTTGTGTGAACATAACCTAGCAATCCCTGGGTTACAAACGTCCAATTTATGGACAACTCGTACTTACTAATGGACTGCCATAAAGCTTCTTATATTAAAAATTGCCAGCTTGAGGTACAGTGCAGTACCATATGTATTATTACCGTTTAATTTATCATTTTGACTCGAGGGCTGGCAATTGGCAAACACAAAGAGGATTTTACTGGGGTCAAGACAGAAACATGGAAACAAGACCACGAGGGGCCAAAAATGGGAAGATGAATCACAGGAAAGGCACAAGCAACAAGGGGATTGATTTCCATGAGCATACTGGGGTTGTTGAGATAGACAGGTATTTAAATACAAGGACCACATCAGGGCAGAGACAGGTGGAAAGGTGGATGCTTGGCATGTCTGAGGAACCCCCTGGACCCTGGGGAGCTGGGCGGCAACTTTGGGACCTGGACCCTTCTGGGCCCGATTACCAGTGAGGTGGCCCATCAAGATTGCAGGGCTTCGGTGGGCCAGAGGGGCAAGAAGGCACTGAGGGGGCAGCAGGACCGGAGCAGGAAGGCGCCAAGGGAACTGACTTCACTGGACTGCGGCTGAGAAGACATGCAGGTGCCTATATACAAAGACTAATGAGGGCCAACAAGGAACAGGTGTGGCTCATCAGGGCCACATCAGAGCAGAGACAGGAGGGTACTTCAGTAGTGAAACTGCAAACCTGGGACTGGTCATCAACACAAACATCTGTGTTCCCCATAGTGCAGTAGAGGATTGCCATGGATTCGATTCCACTGGCAATATTCATCGAAAGCAGCAGCTACACTGAACAGCACGGGCAGTTAGCAATGCAAACTGTACTGGAAATCCTCAAAAGACGCTCACACACAATACTGACAGATGATAACTCACCACTTGTTCATAGCCCTAAGACATATCACACTACTCTAATTAAAGGAGCTAGGCTTGGAGGATAGAGTTGTGTGCTGAGTTACTGAAAGGCTCTTCACTTTCAGTGAAATCCTCCCCCCTACAAGCACTGAGCAAAACACTGTGGGGGGAAAAATTTATCATTTAACCCCAACACAAGGGATTAATTCTTATACCAGATTAAAGCAGTGACGTTGGCATAATTAAATTTGCTGATTTAATTTCTGGTCATCCTGAGAGATGTACGCAGTCACAAAAGGGTCACTTCTACACTCTAACTGAACCCCAGACTGGCTCCACGGATTTTCTGGAATGATCCCTAAGGCCATTACTTTTTTTTTCTATTTTTGTGATGTAGGAGCAATTGAACTAAAACTGTGTGTTTGTACTGTGGTGGGCACAGGCCTCCAGCTTGTGGGTGAGTCTACATTGAACAGAAATGAGTTCAATTGTTTCAGCTGAGAATGCTACATGGTGTTAGCCATGTGCTAAAATACTCTGATAGCACTGCTGGGTGATGTTTCTCATCCTAGCCCTGTTAAGATCAAAACCCGTGGAGAGCTGTGTCAGCTTAGAGATTTCTGTGTGAAAAGCTCTATCACGAATGGCATCATTAGCTTGCAGAAACTGCAAGGATTGACTTGAGTTGCTAAGGGTCAACACCCCCAAAGCATAATGAATGCTTGTGGCATATGTTGCTAATATAGTAATTAAATTTACAAGTATATAAAAGTAATCCCCTTTTTGGGACCATTATTCCTGGTGCTTTTTTGAAACTTCAATTATTAGCAATAATTGGATTTGACACAACCTTACAAATACAAATTTACAAATGTATATTAAAAGTTAAACAACTTATGTTAACTTCTACTACTATTAAATGTGAAATATTATGTCCTGACTTTCAGTTGTGGATATGGAACTCAGCTACGATCAGCGTTGTTAACTTTGGTCAGCAGGCTAGCGCGAAATTTTAAATTTCAGAAAAGTCTGCACACTCTTTTACATATATGTAACAGTTTTATTACCTCGTAATAAAATAGATTTGCTATAAGATTTCTTGCTTGAGAGTCAGAAAGCATGAGTGTCATGCCAGATGCGTGAGAGTTGGCAACCCTTTGTAGTAGACATGACCCAAACAATACAATGTATCTATGTGTATGTGTGTTTTATCCAAATCTTCCATATACAAAATCTAGAACTGAGTGACTTAATATGCTGCAAGAAACATCCTCCTCACCACTGCTAGAATCTGAAGCCTATGGCCTTTCATGGGTATACATGAATGTGCTGGTGGTTAGACATTACCAGGACAGTAATTAATTTAAAGACTCCTAGGCTCTAAAACTCATGACAGACACTTTGACATTTTCCTGGCTGGCTGTAACATTTCAAAGTGTAAATGCAAGATGGGTCAGGTGACTAGCCCATTAATTCAATTTACTAACCCTGTAATACTAGGTTCTGGTTAATTTAAATTTTTGCCCCAGACAAGTCCACACAATGCCAGAAAAAAATGTTCTCCTACTGAATAAATATTTAGTACAATTAATAAATATATCTTATTACTTAAAAATGTTGGTAACACTTTACTTAAAGCTCTAATCTATAATGCCCAATAGATACCTTCATAACACATTATAATGGTTGGTATAAAAATGAATAAAGCATCATAGCATATTCTGTTGACAGTCATAAGTCATTATAGTGTTGAATAATATACACTCTCCTAAAGGATTATTAGGAACACCTGTTCAATTTCTCATTAATGCAATTATCTAATCAACCAATCACATGGCAGTTGC
>JAODKL010000027.1:4201403-4216409 GCA_026780765.1 Petrocephalus schoutedeni | reverse complement strand
GAGGAATGTCTCCAGTACCTTGTTGAATCTATGCCACGAAGGATTAAGGCAGTTCTGAAGGCAAAAGGGGGTCCAACTAGGTACTAGCAAGGTGAACCTAATAAAGTGGCTGGTGTATATAACACGTTTATCTCAACTAAGGTTCTTTCTGAAGGGGTTAATGTGACAGTGCATCTGTTTTTCTCCGGCTGTGAAATTCGGACCTTTTTCAGCTGGTATTTAAGACCTCGGGGCACGTTTGAAGAAAGCTCTCCAGGAAGCATGTGACGTTTCCACCTATTATTATTGTGGTTAAGTACATTCACATGGGCATAGCAGTTATGGGGAATTTTGTTTTGTTGCTCAACCCTTGATGATCTGTTTTGTGCTTGTCCTGACTCTCTATGGTCATAAAAGATCCCTGGGCATCTTTTGAAAAGTCACAGTGGTACCCTGATGTCCTGGCTAAAATTGCCCAATGTAGCCCTAACAAATCTGGCCTCTTAATCATCCCCTATATCTAACTGGTGAATTCTCTCCTGGCCCTTCACCACCTTAGCTACTGTGTGTTGAGCATACTGTACTGTTGCAGAAACACTGAGGTTGCATCATCCAGGTGGACAGGTGCTACACAGTGGTGGTGGTTGAAGTGACTCCCCATTGGTTCTGTAAAGTGCTTTGGGTGCCTTGAAAAGTGCCATATAAATGTAAATGTAACATTCATTTGTGATCAAATACATGATTTGTTGAAGAATAAAATTATCTTTTTTTTTAATTGATCATCATCATTACTACTGCAGAGTTATTACAATATCTAAAGTTTATTATCGTTCATAAGGTGTAAAGTGCGTTACACTCAATAATCAGTTAATATGATATACTAATTATAGAGTTATAGAGTTTAATAGAATGATGTGATGAGCAAGAAGCAGGCAGTCAGGGGCAGTGTTGGGGGCGAAGGCTCAGAGGTCTGGGGAGGGCAGCTAGTCGCCTTGAAGATAACAGGAAGACCAGAAGCCGTAAGAAAGAGCTCAGTATGACAGTGGTGTGCAGGAAGGCTTTCCTGTGCACATCTTCTTTACTCTTTAAACCGTTCTGGAGAGCAAAAGGGGTTCAGCTTGGTACTAGCTTAGTGTATGACTGAGGGCGGGGACGTTGGAAAAGGGGGAACAGGAGGGCAGGCCCATCCCTTCCAAAAAAAATAACCAGGCCCAAATATCAAGAAAGTGTTCCTTATCTTTCTTTATGGATCTGCACCTAACTGGGGCCCATTCTGTGCATGTAGAACATGAACATGACGCATTTACCCAGCGAGGACTGCTGTGCTCTATCAGACACACCCATTTTCCCATTTTATCATATGGATCATTTTATTGGTCATGTTTAGTTGTGAAACTGCACCGCGTTAGTCTTATTTTACATGATGAAATCTTAAATATTATAAATTATTTTCATTTATTTGACTCAGGGCATATTAATAAGGATGCTTCAAGTAAAGCCAAAATCAAAATGTTTTTGAAAAATCCCAAATCTTCACTCTGAAGTCTTGACAAAGCTGTAAACATTCCTTTTCCTTGGTGCAGTGCCTTGCTGATTTCTGAATGCACTTCCTTGTTGCAGTGTCTTGTTGGTTTCTTGGTGCAGTTCCTTGTCTGCAGTTCCTTGGTGCAGTGCCTTGCCGGTTCCTTGGTGCAGTTCCTTGGCGAAGTGCCTGCCCGGTTTCTTGGTGCAGTTCCTTGCTGGCTTCTGGGTACAGTGCCTTGCTAGTTTCTTGGTACAGTTCCTTGGTGCAGTGCCCAGCCGGTTCCTTGGTGCAGTTCTTTGGTGCAGTGCCTTGCGGGTTTTTGAGTACAGTGCCTTGCTGGTTCCTTGGTGCAATGCCTTGCCAGTTCCTTGTTGCAGTGTCTTGCCGGTTCCCTGGTGCTGTGGCTTGCTGGTTCCTCAGTGTAGTGTCTTGCCGGTTCCTTGGTCGCTGGCCATAATTTAGTGCCCTGGGCTCTGGCATTGGGGGATCTGGAGGACAGGCGCTGGAGAGATTCGGCGCAGAGCAGGATGGAGCCAGATGACATGGCGGCGTGCTCATTAAAAGGAAAACAACATCTTGTCCACAGGATTTGCTGGAACACAGCTCCCCCTTGACTTGTCTTCAGATAACATGTGTTTGCCTCAAGAGTAAAGTAAAACGAAGGTAGATTACCTCATTACTTACTATCAGCTGAAATAATATAGGGAAGTTCCTGGAAATGAGTTTTGAATGTCAGACTCTCCAGGTAGCAATGTCAGTCACCACCAGTGTTATTGTGGTCTCTATAATATCATCAGGACTGGCAGCTGGAAAACACTGCCTTCATGCTCTTAAGCATGTGAAATTCTCCCACGTGACCCAGGCCATTTGCTCCTAGCTAAAAAAGTACCTTTCCAGTGTCACTGCTGTTGCCTCCCCCCCCCCCCCCCCCCCCCCCTTACCCAGCGGGCATGTTTCCTGATCTCCTGCTTGGTCTCTGACAGGTAGTCTGATGAAACATGTCCCTAATCTCACTATAAGGGAGGATCACAGAACTCTGCTCCACCAGAGGGTGTTGCTTCTCAGGAAAAATGGTTCTTGATTATTATTGTCTGAAACAGCTCATTAAAAATTGGCACAGATATGCTAGAGATGGAGGCAGAAGCGAAGAGGGAAAAACTCATAGCCATTATAAACCATGAGCCTCATCCTGTTTACACCATTAGCCAGGTGCCGATACCCCATAACGCGCTAAGCACCATTTCTGTAACATCTCCTGCCCCCAGTGGTCTGACTCAAAAATGGGTCATATTTATTTCAGTTTAACCCCGTAATACATTTATTTATTGCACATATGTGGCTCTTATTGTATGACTATCGTGTAGTTGTCAAGCTGACTGAATGTACCCAAATTTGCTGCAGAAAAGTTCTATTAAGGGTCATGGGGGGGGGAGTAGTCTGGTCTCACTCACACCAATGGGCATTTCGTTTGGGCAGGGGGGACTCAGAGGAAACCCCATGACGACACACATGGAGCCAGGTGGAATCAGGCCGGAACCCTGGTCCCAGAGGTGTGAGGTGTCAGTGCTAACCGCTGCACCACCAGGTCACCCCTGCTCACATACTGACAAAACAATGGGGCCTGAAGCACAGCTGCCCAGTGCCAGACACAGGTATTAATCAAACCAGAGGCACAGGAAAAGGCCCCATGCCATGACCCTTATGTGTGGGGCTGCATACATATAATTAATCCCTCCCTATGTTTCCATGTTTTAGATTATTAAGACACTAGGCAGTAAAGCCATTTACTTACTTTAAATTACGGTCTTCTGGAAAGAGAATACATAGAGAGAGTTTGTCTGGGGAATGCTGTGGCTTTTCAGGAGGAAAGGGTCAATGTGATTAGATGTTTCTTGTTGGTCTTTGCTTTCCTGCAGCAAAGGAACCGGCCTCATCTAATATTTGTGGAAGTATCATATTAAACTTCAACTGATGACTGTTGTCCGAAAAGATTCTGTGCCCGAATCAGTCGTTGAGACTCTCTGCTTTGTTTCGGACATAATAACCCTCTCTGAAGATGATCTAATGAAATAGGAGACATGCGGTTTATATTTTTTCTTTATCTAATGTAGGGAAAACAGTATGATATGGGCAATTTGGAAAACAACCAAAAAAAAATAGCCAAAATCTTGATAGCCAATATCCATTTATGATTCTGAGCAGAGAATTTCAATTAGCATATCGCCGTTAATCAGAATTTTTTGCCGTCGGGCAAAAATAAAAGCTTTGGTGGTTATAGACTGGGGTTTGCTTTATCGAAAAGGCAGAGTGAGTTGGGGTCATTTCCAGGAAGACAGTAGGAGCATACAGAGAGATGTCATTAACCTAAACAGAGTCACATGACACTCTCAGCCCCTGTTCCCTGTCGCATGTTCAATTTAAATGATCACTGGACCTGACTGTCCATCAGCTGTCATATACTCAACTAAGCACTTGATTACGCCTGACAGAAGTGACATCGTACTTTGGAGCGGATGACATCATAGAATAACGATGATCTGTTTTAGCAGCCTCAGAGTTTTTCGATTCTTATCCGTGATTTTAGCTGCGAGACCTGAGTTGTGCAAACCATTAGTGTCCACCCCCCTACCCCCCCAACACTTGTCATCAGCAAAAATGAGAAGCTGTAGCACAACAGAATAAAATGTGCCGCTTATTTCCCACATGTGCTTTACTCGTTAATCCTCAAACGAAGGGAAATGTCAGAGCCCTGCTCCTGTAACACTTGCAATATAACTGTAGGAAAAAAAAAAAGGAAATCAAACCAGCCTGTTCATCACCAGATCCAGACCTAAACTTTGATGCATCTTCATTCACATGCACCGAATTAATTCCCTTTGATGATGGCAAAAGAATGATGCCGTAATTGAAAACAGGATTCTTTTTTATCTTAAAGGACCAGGGAATTATAAAGTGCATCTGCAGACGGGTTTGGTTACAGATAGTTTTCAGAAGGGATACCAATCAAACCTATACTACAGATTAAGTGTCCAGATAAGAGGCCAAACATCACACGCAGCCAATATTCAAAGCACATACAAAAGAAAAACAAAAATTCATAATATTAACTAATATTATGCTTAATTAATATATGTCAAGGAGACAAATATATCAATGTCTCCAGAATAAGGATTGGTAAATTAATCAGTTACTTTATAGATCATTTATAGATTAAATTACATATTCATGCTTGAGGGAATGACACACTGGGCAGTTATTTTTTAAGCTGAAATTTCAAGCTGTGTCTTAAGTCTTGAATGTCTTGCTAATCACGTATTATTGGTGTCATAATTGCTGGGAATGATGCATTTAGTAAATAGTGGATGACTTTAAATAGAATTTACTCCCGAGATTTGTGGAACCATCCAGAGCTGCTGTTTTATTGTGTGTCGCTGTGCTGAATGCGTGGGGGGCATGAATTTTGTTATGAGCAGGGCTGATTCTTGGATTTGACCCTTAGGGGGGGTTCAACCCCAGTAGGGATGCCACAAATCGCAAATGGATTTGGAAAAATAATTGTTCAGGAATGCTGAGACATGAAAGGGGTTGCGAAAGCCCGAAAAAAATGGGCCTAGAATTGTCTCTGGTTACAAGTCAGAGGTCTGTAAAGCAGAACTGGGCCCGCGGGTCTCCTTCTGTAAATATAGCTGACCGGGTCCTCTTAAGCACTGGGAGATTTACGAAAGAGGCAGAAATAAGAATGTGGCCGGCCTCCAACCTAAAGTCTTAATTTGACTCTAACTGCAGCCAGTTGCATAAAAAACTTCAAATATTTGACATTTTTTGCAGTTACCAAAAGACTAATTCTTGGGCACTTTTTGTGTAGATTTCCCTGGGCAGTAGCTCTGGTTCATCCCCAACCACACTGAGACAGCTCCAGGGGACGTGGTGTCCTGTAAGAGCCACGGAGTGCCTCACAGCACTCAGCTGATTAATTCATTAATTTAATGATAGAAAACACCAAAGCCTAACCTTTCTGGTGCAAATGTTCGCTCACTGGGACATTTTTTACTCAGCAGGGAATTTTTGCCTCTCCCCTAAGTACAAAACCCAAATATGCTTTTACAGGTAAATTACCCACCAGGGTCGGCCCTGGGTTTTCTGGTGCCCTAGGCAAGTTTCTGTGAAGACCCCCCCCACACCCTCAGAACAGCAGGAAACAAATTTGGTAAATTTATTATATTAAACACATTTCAGTAGCACAGGGTATCTGGCTGCTAACTAGCTGGCTGGTGTCTATTTCACAAGGGAAGACTGCTACTGAAATATTAAAACTAGTGTAAATAACACTAATATCACGGAATGCAACCAGAGGTATTTCGTCTGCTTTTATTCGGTCACTCTTTTGCACCCCCTAATCAAATGGTGCCCTAGGCGATAGCCTATGTCACCTACAGGGTGGGCCAGTCCAAATTCAAATTTCTGTCTTATAGTCTTTTAGCCAGATTTTCCAAGCCTGGTGGGCTTGACCCTAGAAAAGTATAAGGCATAAATCAGTGTAAGACCCTCCTTGGTCTTTGCTGTGTTGAAAGTCTCCATGCTCCATGAAGTCTCACACAGTGAGCGATGCAAATGCTCCCTCCTCAAATAATCTGGAGGCACTGACAGGAAAATGCCTCAATGACAGCCTGTCTTCTCTCTGTTCACCCCCAGGCTGTGACATTCCATGTTATCTGGAATGTGTATGAATTTGATTTCAAACTCAGCAATGTCTTCCCTGCCTGAAAGAGCCGATGGTTCCCTTGAAAGCAAGTTTAGAAAGAGAGATAAAACTAAACCTGACAACGAATCCATCCATCTTATTTAACTGCCAGTATGGGATCATAGTGAGCCTGGAGTCTATCCCAGGAAATGAAGGGCATAAAACATAAAACATGCTGCATGGGATGTCATGCGAGGCTGGGGAGAGCAAAACCCCATAAGCTTGTGGGTGTAAGCCTAGGGCGCTAATCACAGAGCCACTTAGCACTTTATGCAACCAGCAAGCAAAGAAGTAATACGCACTGTTATCAGACGCACTGTAATCAAGTTGTGGATCCTTCCTCTTACAATTATGACGACCATGTGGTTTCGCTTAAAACGGCCTGTGTCGCCTCTGCTCATGCCGTTTCCTGCTTCCTTTACATTTTTAACCACAAAAAGATGAAAACTGGAACGAAACGGAGCCTCGCTGAGCGACCCAATCGCACAACATGCACTGATGTCAGCGAAATCTTCCTTAGAAAATTAACAATTTCTAAATGAATTTACGGCCATACCAGGGACAGCTGTAGGTTTGTGGGGGAATATGTTCCTCCTGCGGCTTAAAATTATGCAGGATCTTTCAGGGGAGGTACTGTAGATGGCCACAGCGGGAATAGACAATTGTGTGAAGTAGTTGAGACTAATATTTAGAAAATGGAATGTAATTAGCAAAGAAACACACAACATTGACATATCTATACTTTTTTTTTATTTCAGGAACCCTCATGTATGGAAAGTAAAATATAACTCAAAAGTGGACAATTTCTAAGAGCTCCACCTAAAGGTCTCAGGGGAGCCGAGCTTCCCTTAGCTCCCCTGTAACTCGAACCCTGGTTATATCTCAGGTGTCATTGGTCGTAGAAGTTTGGTTCTAATGTTTATAATTTTTTCACATTTTTACTACAGCAAAATATGAGCTTGTTTAGTCCTTCCCGGTGCTGACACATTTACCGAGGGTATTTGGTCCTCGCATTTATTCTCAGATGCCTCCTTAGAGCCAGTCATCGCCTATGTTTGTTCTCTTCCTACCATCAGACCATCTGGTTTAGCTAATTAAAGGCCTGATGATGAGTTGATTAATTGAATGAGGTGTGACGACAGCAGAGGCTGAATTGGCTCTCTCTGAGGAGAGGTTGCAAGCCCAGTGCTTTGAGAGCTTTTGCATTCGGATATGCAGAAGCTTATATTTATGCCCTTGGCCTCGTACAGCTGGCATTTGGACCACTTTGCCCAAAGTTTTTATCACAAAAAGTTCTGCATTTCATCAGTTCAGAAATGTTCAAAAATGCTACAGCAGTAAGAGTGTAGAACTTGAAATATGAAGCTGACAGTCTTCTAGTTAAAAGGCCATATCCTCAATGGTTAGCCTTATCTGTGGTTCAGTCTGGCCTTGGTCAACTCTTCTTCTGCCTCTCTCCAGCACAGGCCAGTTGACCTGAGGGCCTGACTTTTCCACACCCCCTCCAGTTGCTGCTCTGGGCAATTTCCCATCTTGCTTTTGCCAAGATTCTTCAGCATTTATAGCAACATCACTCTAATGATTTACATCATGTTTCCATAGGGGGCAGGCAAGTGTTGTAATGTTAGGGTCGCAACTGAGTAATCAAAAGTTCACCGGTTCGAGTCCCCGATCCGCAAGTACCGCTGAGGTATCCTGAGCAAGGTACCATCCCCAAGCTCTGCTCCCCTGGCACTCACATAGCTGCCCCCTGCTGTGTCATAATGTCACATGGGTTAAAAGCAGAGGACACATTTTTTTGTTGTGTGCTGTGGTGCGTCAATAATGACAATTAATCACCATCACTTCAACTTCATAGACGACTGACTTCAGACAGTGGTACCACTGCAGTCACTTTGATGGTGCAGTTCAGTTTAGCAGATGCAAGTTTTTACACCGCAATTTGAAAGTGTTGGTATGTTACAGTTTCCATGAAGGTGTTTCTGGAATCAGCTATGGAAGCCATAAGGCAAGTCTGAGGACATCCAGACGCCGAGCAAAGATGGTTGTTTGTAATGGGAATGAAGACTGTTCTATGTTGAGTAATTTTAGTTGATATTAGGGAGATTCCAGGATTCTGTTGGGGGGCAAGTGGATCTGTTTGGATGTCTGTACTGTGTCTATCACACCTATCTAATTGTAGGAGAACCACCACAATCTGACCTGCATCTGTAGTCTGTGATTAACCATGGCCAACTCACTTGGCCTAGCTTCAGACAGGACTTGCCCTGAGTCTTTTTGCCTGAGTGTTTTGATGTACAGTAGAATATGTGTGTTTGTCTTTGGCTGCTGCTGATTTTTGCTTCAAGTTTCATTTCTTATAATTCATGTCTGTATCTGCTTGGGTGCCTGAACGGTTAGTTTTCAGCGTAAGTTGTCTCTCTTTGTCCATGTATGTTAAGCTCCTAATGATACCGGTAATTCAGTTTAACTCCAGTTGCAATGTGACCATGTTTTATCAACGCGGATTTCGCTGCTGGCTGCAGACAGCTCTCGTCTGTTTTCCAGCCTTTTGAAGGAGCCGTTAACTCTGCTTGGTGACGTTACCATATTTTTACCATCAGCATTTTCACTGCCCCCCCTTCCCTTCCAGTCCTCTGGCACTCTGCGGCTCAAGCAGCCATTTGTTGTGCTCTTTGACTTCTTTATTTGCAAATGCGACGTGTAATTGGGCTCTAGACAGGAATCACATGATTGCTATATTAACCCTTGGGGGCTTTGCACACCAGACAGAGCATAACATCCGGCTTATTTGGGGTAACCTCTGGAGGGAAGATTTTTGACCTTTGGTGCTATTTCTGCTTGCTGTCTTTATTAAACTACATTTATTACTTGTCTGCCTTCATAAGAGCTGCTATTGACTGCCATTTTGCCTAACCCTTAAATTAGACAGATTTATAAACATCAGTATAATAAGCCCCAGGGCTTCTAGGAAAAAAATATATGTACAACAGACAGACAGCTCAACTGGTTATTCAGGGAAGATAAGCGTGAGAAAAATAAACTTCAGACTTCCTCAATCGCCCTTTGACAAATGTGCAGGCTATGGCCATCACATCATGTGACCATCACATCATGTGACCATCACATCATGTGACCATTTTAGGCAACAACATCATAGGAATGGGGTCCCATATACCCTTTCCCCCCAGTCTCACTCTTCCTGGGTGGTTTTTCACTCCTGGCGCCCAGCTTCAGCCTGATGAATAGATATTTTCTCCAAAGATGAGGCTGGAGTGATTTTCATCCTTAAACTCCGCTCTGCTCTGCCCAAAGCCCTGCAGCAGCTGGAATGTCTGGCTATCATGCTGCTTATTATCTACACCAAAGGATCAGAGTCCAATTTTTTGGTTTATTTCTGAAACCTTTACGCCTCCTTAATGGCGGAAAAGTGCCAAAGGTTCAGACTGTGATCTACCGGGACGCAGCTCAGCTATTAAGTTATACGTTTCACATACAAAACCAAAAAATTGTTTTGTCTGCAATTTGTTTTTCAAATCACTTCCGTTGAATGCAAGATCCGGTTATTTGGGCTTAAAGGATCCAGCATCCTCTCCGCTCTCCCTCATTCAGAAATCCGCCCATCACACTGGGAGAAGGATCCGCTGAAATTACGGAAATGCTGCACAAATAATAAGACTTTTGGCAAAGTGTTTCTTCAAGGAGGAATGATTCTAGCAATTTCTGATCTACCAACACTGTTGGTGAGATTGCTGCCTTACTCTGTACAGCATGTTGTCACACTCTGTTTGTATATTATTAGAAAATCTAGACCAGGATTAGGGACAGGAGTCAATAACACCTTAACCAATGGCATTTCGCCAGATTTTACAATCATTTACATTTTAAAGGGGAATTAAAAGTTCCCAAGCTAATGACTTAAGAATTTTCATAGCCCCCACACCTCAATACTCTGTGTATTAATACTCTGTGACTAAGTGTCACAAGGACATGTCAATACTTTAATAATGTTTACTGTATTATTAAAGTACTGGGGGGGGGGGGGTCCAAAGTCTTGTAATGGGTTTTGGATGCTTTGTTTGTGAATTTCTGCCCCATGGATTTGGGTTCGGAGGCCAGCACAGTGATTTCACCACGGACCCTTGAGCAAGACCCTTAACCCCCACATGTTCCATGGGCTGGATGACGCTTAATAGGAAAAATGTGACAGAATGACCACAGATGTTGCCGTCCTGTCTGTTCTGTTTGCTGCAGTCTCATCTCATGCTAGCTCATGTACCTCATCCTTTCACTTTGTATACTTAGTCAGACGTCTGAGTTAATAAAATGAACCACACCATGTACCCTGAGTGTGGTGTAACATACTAGCTAGTTGCACTTCGTCTGCCTCAAAGGCCCACTGAGGTCTTTGATGGAGAATTACATCCTTCTGGTCATTTCATGGTCTGCGTGCTGTACAGGAAGTGATGTACAGACCCTGAGACGTATGGAGCCGCAGCGAATGGCTGTGGACCAGCATGGCCCCGTGGACTGCCTTGCCTGCAGCTGCCACTCCAAAAGAAGGAGGTCTGCTCCTGCTTTTCCGGGATGAAGCAGCAGTCACTTGAGCCCTCTAGGAGGCTTGCCCTGCTGTCAGGCTTTGTTTGGAAAGGAAATAAGAAGGATTCAGAGTTAACCTTTTCAGATGCAGCATGCTTCTAATTTCACTGCAGTGGCATTGATTATAAAAAAGATCTGAATTCAATTATTATGCTAAAAGTCATTCGTGGGGAGGAAATGAAAAAGTAGTGAGAATAATATAAAACAGTCTCCTTTCCAGTGACTGGATGAATAAAATTCAATTTATTGTTAGGCTTCTCATGTCGTCCAGATGGACTTGTAGAATCTAAAAAACAAATCTCTGCAGGTCCTTGGAGAAATCTCACTTTATCTCTAATTCAGGTATGGTAAAATTGCTTAACTACAGTTCTTAACTACAGTACATTACCACTGAAATGTTTGTTTAGATTTTTATTATTTTTCATGAGACTCATGAATCAAATTTTATTCTATTTTTGAGCAATCCATATTTTAGCTCCCTCTCGTCCACATTTTTGCTTCCTCGCAGCTCCCCACCATTCTTAACCCGGGGAGTGCCTGTATAAGATAGCAATACAGCTGTATTTGTGCAATATAGAACTTTTGTCATCAATCTTGGTAAGTCTTATATGTGTTATATAAGTTCTTACATAAATTATGGTTTGCTGAGTCATGTTACCAGACTGGTTCCTGAGATAACCTGTTTTGAGAGGAATAAGGGTAAAAATGATAAATGTGAAACTCTTGAACTTATGATCCTACATTTACACCAGCATTACATCATCTCAATCCATACCCTAGTACACTTTTAATGTAATGCCTCAGTATTATATCATATGGTTTTTATTTATTTGGCTAATAAAATGCTGTATGGGTTCATCATGAGAAAGTGATCTGGTTTTGTAGAAGGATCATGATCATTAGACAGATCATGATTTTGTAAATTGTGAAAAACAAATGACTACTTCCTTTGCCTGTAATTTGCAGTTATCTGTAAGGGGTTATGTTTAAATTGCAGTTACACCCAGTACTTCCTCTCTGAGGCTGAAATATGCCACATAGAATGCTTCGGATGCATGCCTCTGAGATCGAAATGATATTCTTCTCCCAAAAGGCAGCTGTAGTTAAGTTGTTCCGACGAACAATGTAAACCGACTCTGTGTGGTTGACTGCCAGCTCGTTTTTCTCCCTCATTGATTTCATTAGCAGTGAACAATTTCAGCTGAAATTGAAAAAGCCCCTGTTTGCAGTTCGGGGGAGGTTAAAACCCATTCATTAAATTGGATTAATGAATATAATGATCCAAAACTTGGCTGCCAGCCTAAAGTGGCCAAGAATGGAAGACGACCTCGGGAATTAGCTTGCTCGGTGTCTCCGTTTGTGAGGCCCGTGTTTCACTGGCCAGGTACCATGCAGAGCCCTTTGGAAAATGAGGGCTGCCCTAAGCTGTTCCCGAGCCAGACCCAAAGGGTGTCGGCTCCTGGCGTGTGACTCAGAATTGCAGGCCACCCCCTAAATGAGCCCAATAGCACTTGGAGATAAACTAAGCTGTGAATTTTAAAAATGAGCCTGACTTTGTGAGCCCAGAGTTTTGTGGGTGTGACTAGAGATGCTGGATGTTTTTTGAATGAGTAGTTCTGACAGGTTGCCCTCAAATCATAGTAAGCTACTGTTAGTCGTCATTTATATATACTGTGGACATGCAACAAGCACAAGCCATCTTTTTAATGGGCAATGTTTGACCACTAAATGTTTGATAACAAATGTTTTAGCATTTCAAAGAGGTCTTTGAATGCATGGAAATATATTTTAGGACTGAATTTTATGCTTTCATTTTTTTATGAACTTTTACTTTTCGTTCTATTCAAAGATTTTGCTGAGATCAACAACTCTTTTATCTCTGTTTATGTGATACAGATTTTTGATTTGCTTTTGTTCTTCCAAAACATTTCTGCTTCTTGCTCAGCCAGGGATCAGGGGTGTGTTCCTGCTCGTCCTCTGTTCAGTGCTTGCATGCACTGGGTGTTGGGCAGGGTCGTGGGGTCCAGTGGCTGTGGGGCATCTGTCGGTGAGGAAAGATTCCCTGATCTTGACTTTGCCAACGATGCTGTGAAGTCAATAGGGGCTCTGATCGGGGTTCTCAAGGTACCGAGGGAGGAGTCCAAGTATCTGGGCTTGTGAGTGACCAGGATAAAAACCAAGATCCAGGCCTTTAATGACCTCTTGCGCACAGCCATCAGCAGTGTGTCTGTCTGTGGACAGCATTTCGACCGCATTGAGAGGTTCACTTACCTTGGCAGCAACATTCATGTTTCTGGTGACTCTTCCTATGAAGTCAGTAGATGGATTGGGAGAGCATAGGGGGTCATGAGGTCGCTGGAAAGGGGTATATGATTCTCCTGATATCTTTGCAAGAGGACGAAGGTCCAAGTCTTTAGAGTCCTGGTGCTCCCTGTCTTGCTGTATGGCTGTGAGACATGGCTGAGTGACACGCTGTCACACACTGAGTGACAGTGACCTGAGACTCCTTTGGTGCTGTGTCTCTTCAGAGAATCTTTGGGTACAGCTGGTTTGACTTTGTGTCAAACACGTGATTGCTCAAGGAGTCCCGAGTGAGGCACGTTACTTGCCTTGTGAGGTACAACACTGTGGCAATGTGGCACATTGCCTTGAGGGTGATCCGGCTTGCAGGATCCTCATTGCTGAGGACCCAGGCGGCTGGACCAGGCCAAAGGGACCCCCACATAACATCTGGCTGTGGCAGATAGAGGCCATTTCCGGAAGGTGCAACTGGACTGTATGTTGGCCTGGGGGTCGCCAACCGGGATCCCGAGGTGTTTCACCATGTGGTGGGAGCGGCAGCATGCTGTACTATTGCACGCTCAGCTGACCTGACCTGTGCCGCCAAAGGGAAAAAACATGTACATGTAATTCAATAAATCAAAAACCAAATTGAGACAAGTAATCTTTGTCATCATACTTTGCTCATTGGGGGTATTTTGGAATGGTGTTGGCTGCTTGCATTTGCAAGGGCCTTTGCATGAGATACCCTCGAAGCTCAGCCAGCAGCACAACAACGTACAATTGACTTCACATATGGTCATCGTGATGGTCCATTAGTTCTAGAATGGAGGGTCATCAATGGGACAGGAAAATAAGCACTGGGTCCAGCTACTGGAATCAGCTACCTGTTTCATGATCATTGAGTGAATGCTTGCTTGTATCTCATAATTATGGAGCAACGCCTTCCAAAATAAAGCAGTCTGGATTTTCTTTTCATCCTGCTTTCTTCCTGCAACCCTGCAGAGATGTGCTCCATCCTGACTGCCAGTGTTCTTGACATCATAACTTAGATAATTATAAGCACTGTCACATAGATCACATCCCTGCTTCCTCTATCATGCACTGTGCCACTTGTCAGTTGGCATATTTTTAACGTGATGTATAAATGTTGAGATCCTAACCTGAGATTTCAAACACAATATACACATACCACTGAATGCCAAGACTCTGCTATAATTCACAATAACAATTGCAATGATTGATTTATATGGGATAATTGTTTGAAACCTTCTCTTTCCCCAATAGTCACCAGTTCCAGTCTTGCATTGTTGGACAAAGAGCTGAATGAGACCATCCAAGGCCACCTATTACCTCATCAATGGAACATAAGGGAACTGTCAGACAGTAAGTCACCGTATAAAGGCATTGTCATCAGAATCAATCAGCAGCAAGTCTGTGTGGGTCTTCTGCAGTGGTTCAGAAAAATGTTGGTCGGAGTGTCGAAACTGTCTGTAGTGAGTGATTGCGAGAGTATATCTTGTGACTGATTGTTATCATGCTCAGTCTGTGCCTTGCCTGAGCTGGAACTAGATCCAGGTTCACTTTTGACAGCGTTGATTCGTACACAAATGCACGAATGCATGAGTTCCACACAAATACGATGAGCTCTGAGACAGCAGGTGGCGCTGTCATGCGAAATTTCTTCCGGCTGCAAAACTCCTTCACCCTGTGTCGGTTATAATGGATAAAACACATCGCTGACGAGCTAAATATACATCAGTAATCTCACACAACATGTCGATTATAATGGAGAAAACACATCACTGATGAGCTAAATATACATCAGTAATCTCACACAACATGTCGATTATAATGGAGAAAAGACATCGCTGATGAGCTA
>JAODKL010000027.1:4171482-4184908 GCA_026780765.1 Petrocephalus schoutedeni | reverse complement strand
CCCCCAGAGAAGCAGAAACCAGATTTGCCCTATTCATTTATATTAAGAACATTTAAGTAGCACAGGGTATCTGGCTGCTAACTAGCTAGCTGGTGTCTGTTTTACAAGAAAAGCAAATATTAAAACTTGTGTAAATAAGTGTAATGTTCCAGAATGCAAGCAGATATATTGCTTCTGATCACTTTTTCAGTCCCTCTTTCACAATCAAATGGCACCCCAGGTGAGTGCCTATGTCGCCTATAGGCCAGGCCTGCCCGATTTATAGCAGCTGGGAATATTCCAGCCAACACATCACTCATTAAGTCTGACGGGTGCTGGTTCAGATGATAAAGATGGAATCGGATGTTGACTCCCTAGCAAAAGTAGTAAACCAAAATTACTTTAACAGGTATGGTGAGTAGGTAACATAACGTACAGAACATAAATTGCGAGATTTATTGCAAACACCCTACTAGGAATGGCATCTGCAAACAGAATGCAATAACCATGCATAAGGCTTAAGAAGCAATATCACTTTTAGCCAGCATCCTTGACCGTGCTGCCGAAGGCGTCATCTTGGGATGAGGCGTGTGGAGTGTTCATCCTTGCGTATGACTGCCCCTTTGAGGAATCCACTCCTCTGCCAAAACAGCATCAGTCATTCTTTTTAGTGCAGGGCTTGAACCCATTATTCTGTCAGCATGAACAAGAGGTTGCATAAATACACTGTGGTTAGTCAAAAGCGTTTTGTCCCTGATCTGCTGTGAAAAACAGAAAAATGCATTGCGGCTAGGCGGCCCAGAGCAGACAAACACATAATTCTCATCTCGCAGAATCGGCCTCCTTTTGAACCTCTTAGGGAAAAAAAACCTGAAACGGATAAAAAAAGAGACGCTCTCTGTGTGAAAGAAGATGTTTCAGAGCAGCTTGACCATTCCCATCAGACCAGAAGATTTCCAATAACGTTTATTGACCCTCTCTATTGAAGTATATATGTGCCTATACAGACAGCAGTTTCTTTGTCTCCTGCAGGGGGTGGTGGAGGATGGGAGGGTTCTTCGAACACCGCCAGGGCTGGGAAATCTCTTCTTGAGGGGGCAGAGGGGGGTACATCTTGCCCCGGGGCCTTGTCCAGCCTTGCCTGGGCCACCTGTGGAGGATTTGGAGGGGGAGGAGGTGCCTGTACTGCTGGAGGAGGAGGAGGTGGATATAGAGGTGACCTGCTCAGCGTTTTGGACACACAAAGACATGCATCATGCACGACAACATGCAGTCACACACACCAGAAAAGAAGACATTTCATTTCCTGGTCTAATGCCTCAAAAACATCTGGCAATATACTGTATCAAAATATGTATCTAAAAAGGCATTCCCCAAGGTTCCCTAAATGCTTCTTGTTTTTTATAGCAGAAGATTCAATATATCGCTGAGGAATGTCGGGGCTAAAATATAATTACTTTAGTTTTAAAGTGTACATCTTATTTTTCTGGCTGGTTGCTGTAAGCAGAACAGATACCTCACACAGAATGAAATGCATCCTGGGTAATATGACAATTGCTCTGGCAGGATAGGTCACAGCTGTTTCCATTAACAAATTAGGATGCAGCTCTTTGGATGCCATTCTCATCTTCTCATAAGTGGCATGATTATAAGTGGGACAGCTTCTCGAGATTCTGATTGGAGTGGAGGAGCCTCGGATCTCCTTGAGTATCAGGAAAACTGCTAGCATAAAAGGGCCTATCGAGAAAGGTCGGTGCAGGATTGTAAGGGGGATCAGAGCAGTCACGCTCTGCAAATTTTACTCATTACCATCATGAAATAAAACTGAAACTTTATGTCCACTGGGGTCACTTTTACTACTGTAACATCTCTCTGCTCCACTCTCACATCCCATCATAGGTGGGGATGCATCCCTCACTGATAACATCACTGCAGATGGCCAGGAAGGAGTCTCCTATATTCATCCCAGTGGGGAGATCTTTCTCCTGCCATTAGCAGGTGAGGCCCCATTACCTCAGTAGCCCCAAGAGACCTCGGGTGATTCTTTAATTTGACCACTTCTGTCCAGCTGCCACCTGAGACTAATTAATCTGAGACACTGATTCTTGTGTAAATCGGCCGTCGTTTGATTCATAATGAGTGCAGATCATGCGGTAATGCAATGCAGTTTTAAATGGCCAGCTGTCTAGTGCGATGTGCTTTCTGTGTTTAATAAAATTCTTCTGATATGAGAGGCCAAGTAAAAACAGTATTCTCCAGTAGAGAGCCTCATCAGTTACTTGGCTGGAAAAAAGACCTTGTGGAAATGAGCTCCTTCACATTAATTTCCCTGCCACTGTTAAGTAACAGGATTACAAAAGAAAAGGTTCATTGCCGACATGTTTTCTGCTTGCGTCCGAAGCCATGGAGAGCCACGGCGAGGTGGAGATCAAGGTGCAGCTGAACTGCATGCACTGCCAGTCCCAGAGCTGCTACAGGGACGAGGACTCCACGCTCACACTCTGCCTCTGCCCACACGGGGAGGTGCTGACCAGCGACAACGTCACCTGCGTGGGTGAGTCCCTCGTTTTCACCACCGAGGGCAGAGTTTTCCACTTCCAACAGGATTCCCTGCTGATTTGTGTTGTGTGGGCGCTACTGCGGGACAAGGGTGATGAAAAAGATGCTGGGGGCTTTGCACAGAGCGTGATGGGTAACCACCATGCACAGAGTCTTCGTTTTACATGTGCAATGGCTCGACATTGCAGTTTAGTGTTAAATATTCATAGTGTTCATTTACCTGTTATTACGGTTTCTCTCTCAGCTGTTACCTTCCAGGTGGAGCTATACGGTCTTTACCATTTCTCTTGTGACATTTCGCAGTCCCCCCGGGCCCCGCCCTCGAAGGACATCATGCATCTCTGCCGCTCGTCTTGGCTGCGGTGGCCTCCACAGCAGTGACCATCATCATCCTCACCTGCGCCAGCTTCACGCTCAGTAAGAGACTCTTCCAGCTCTGCGTGACCTCAGTCCCATCCACCTTCCATCGGCTCTGAGATGCCCCCCCCCCTCCACGTCCCCCCATGCCTCCTCCGCCTCCCAGACTTTGAGCCTCTAGCTTGCAATTTGGTGCAATCCATGATCCAAGCTCTTTGGACCAGGCACTGAGATGGAAAGAAAAACAACTTCTAAGCAATGTCACAGCTTGACGAGAGCAGGCCATTATTATGGCTTTTGTTTTAATGAGAAACTATTAATGGATCTTTCCCTTCTAGGCAAATTTCTGGTCTTCATTTGAACCACCTTCAAACCATGTGGTCTTTACTCAACCTTCCAAATCGACCTCAAGGAAACAGTGATTTTCTGGTCATGCATTTCTCAAGGTCACTAGTTTTGATTCCAGCTCGTCGCATGTCATGAAGAAGATGCTCTATTTGTTTTAGTTCAAGAGCACTTTGCACATGCTGAGTTATATTATGCAGTAGGTGGTTGACGGAAGAGTGCCGGTATCAAAGAGTGCTGGCAATATAACAGGGAGTTTTACAGTTATAAAAGAAACCAGTGATACACTACGAGAAAACTCAAGGTGACAAGGAAACTGGATACTGGACTTTATATAAAGACAAAGATTTTTATGCAATTGTGGCAAAACGTCAACGACTGAATAATGTTTCCTGGGAGTACTGTCGAGGCGGGGTGGATATTAATTAGAAAAATTCTAAAAAGTCATGGTGCACCTGGGGCATGATGAGGGCAAAGCTATTTTCACTCCTATGCTTTGGGATGAAGTTGAGGTGCGAGGATGACAGCATCAGAGATGTATGCCGTGCGCTACAAGGCGTCTTGGGACTTTGGTGAAGGTGGATGGAGGGTGAGTGAGGGAGAAATAATGACAGGAATGGAATAAGCAGATAATAACCTGCCATCATTAATCAGGCCCACTTTATTTACTCCACATTATCAGTCACTCTTTATTCTTTATTGTAACTAAAGGAATTGTATTTGTTTATGCGTCTAGAGCTTGTTTTGTTTCCTGACTGCTCAGAACCTTAAAGAGTCTCTAGGGAATTAGGCATGAGACTCCTATTCCATGCAAATTGTATTCTTATCTTATATATTACTGAAGGGTTGGAAAAAATGGAAGAGAATTATATTTTTTCAGCGTTTGCTTAATGTTACAGATATACAACAGAACCCACCTGATTTATATGAAAATAATAACTGCTGCTGTGATGCTTGTGAAGCACTTTTTTTAAGACACTGAAGGTAGGAGAGTGAGTAAACATTAAGAGCCTCTGATGATTGGGCTAGACCCATTATAAATCTTCCAGTTGTATTACACATATCTGTGTTTGTCGCTTTTTACGTGAGGCAGAGACCAAATTCCGCCAGCAACACGGGAGGCATTCCTGGTGTGTCCGACTTTCTGTTTTCCCAGCCAGCCTGGAATTAGTAACTGGAAGTCGTGACTGTCACAGGACCGCAATCTGGTGCAAAACAATGTTGGGACATTTATTTAGCATGTGGGACATGATTAAGCTGTTACTAGAACATATGAAACAAAAGCACCATCTACTGTTTATTCACTATTGGTACAGAAGAAGGGCTGTTGCTTGAAGTCGGCTGCATGTGATGTAATACTGGGCTGCTCTGCCAGGGTGCCGCTCGGTAACTTTAAATAGCACTGCCAGGACTGAGACTGGTCTGAGAGCCTGTTGAGAGCATTGATCAGTCGGAGAAAACTCCCAGCACATTTCTCCTGCATTACGTGGCTGTTCGAACAGGCGTAGACACCATGTGTGACACCATAAAACGTCTGAAACCTTGTCCTGCCTTCTGTCATGCTGAATAAAACCCACCAGAAACAGGTCGTGAGTCGAAACTGTCGCTTCACCTCCTTAAAGGTGACAGCTCTTCAAAAGAGGGCTTCTATAACAACATATGTGAATAACCTTTCATATTTCACACAGTGGTTCAATATGAAGGCTCAGAGATGGAGACTGAAGGTTGCTGGTTGAGCTCCCAGGAGGGGCTCCATTGTGGTACTCTTCACGGCAGTACTCGACCTGAATCGCTCAGTCAGAGTATCCAATGGGATAAAATATGCTTTGGATACACATATCAGCTGGACAATGAAGATGAACACTTCAGCACAATGTGGTGGTGCTTTGGTTAACCCTCTTGTGTCATGCCTCTGGACCCAGCAGTTGAGTTTCTGCCATGGTTCCATGTGTGTGGAGTCAGCGTGTTCTCCCCGTGTCATTGTGCGGCTTCCTCCAGGTACTCTGGTTTTCCCCCACAGTCCAAAAACAAGCTCATGTTAATTGGAGTTACCAAATTGCCCGTAGACATGTGGGCGTTCCCCATCCAGGGTAGTTCCCCACCTTCTGCCTGTAGTGTCTGGGATAGGCTCCAGTCCCCCCCAGGACAAACAGGTACGGAAAATGGGTGGAAAGAGCAGATACTCTTTCTACATACATTTCTTTCAGTTGTAACTAAATAAAAACAATATCGTTTTTGTTTTTCTGCAGTTGGTTTACTTTTTTTTTTTTTTTTTGACTTTTTTCTTGATGTCATATGAAGGAACCAAGAGTCATTCTTGAGGTAGCCAGATGTGGTAAGCCTTCTAAAGCCCAATGGGTCTCAGAAGCCAGTTAGAGCCACATAATGTCCTGGAGCTTATCCCAGATGCTACAGGCAGTAGGCAGGGAACTGCCCTGGATGGGACACACCCACACGCCTGTGGGTATTTTGGAAACTCCAATTAACCCACTGGGACTAAAGACAGTATGTTGCAGGTTGCGGGCTCATTTATTCTCCTTTATACGTGGTAATGTACTTTATGAAGAGTATTGTCAAATTTCATGGCTGCTGGTAGGTTTTTGCTGTCCGTGAAAACTTCTCCCTGAAAATGTCAGATCATTCTCCTGAGCTGATTTTGCAGTGTGTTTAGCTATCCTGTCTGTTTGGGATCTCCAGCTGAAGGTGCTTTCTTGAGCTGAGAGGCTGTCTGCGGCTGCAGGTTAGCTTAGCTTAGCATAGTGGCTGCTGTTTTCCATCCATGAGTCATGTTCCAGCTTGACAGTCTGAAGATCTATGCTTGCTTGACTGCTGGCATTGGGTCACGACTATCTTTAGTCTCGGTATCCTGACCTCCTGAGCCCTAGGGTCTTCATCCTCCAGAGACTTCAGACAGGCTCCTCATCAAAAGTGGACGGCCCTAGCCTTCACCCACCCTGCAGGACAGGCTCTCTCCCATGCCGCCCGATTTAGTGCCCATTTCCCACAGCCAGAGTAGATACACATATCAGCTGAGCAAAGAAACCAGTTCCGGCTTCAAAGCCACCCTTAAACGACTCTAGACATACACTAGCTTCAGGGTCCCTTTGACTGACGTCCAGCTGAATGGATTTGGAGACGGCAGCAGCCCCTTTGCCTTCCCATGTTATTCCCGCTGTATGTCCCAAATGGTGAAAATCAGTGGAAACCATGTAAAGATGCTCTGATAGCATGAGACTTTTTCCCATCAGTGACAGCTTTGGTACGCTCGGCCTAGTTCACGGTTCTTATAGTCACAGTTCCGCCACCTTAATTCTCCAGAGAGACCAAGTATGACTGAGACGTCTACAGGGTCACGAGGGAGGAGTGCTCAGGCATTTAACAGTGTCTCCCCACCTGAGCTCTCCCCCATGCAGGTTGGTAGTCTATGCAAGCTCCTCAGTCGAGCGTCAGTCCCCTCCCCTCCCCCCGTCTGCACCCGAGGCCCAACGGCAACGTGGACCTTTCACCTCCAAGCATCGCCCCCCCAAGGCAGACTACCAACCTGCATTGGGGATGCGGCCAGCCTCCAAAGAGGGTGAGTCCCCCCAGGCACGTAGCTAAGAGGGAAACATGTAGGTTGAACTGTGCTAGTGGACATAGGAAGGTCATCCACAGCCTTACTCTAGCGTTTACACCTAACTTGCCTAACCTGAGGCTCAGAGAAGCAGCGAGCTGCTTGTTCTTCAGTCATGTTTCTCATCTGACAACCACTCTTTGCTGTTTCCTCCCTAAGTGCTTCTACGTCACATCTGATTAACCTGCAAGGAAGCAAATCTCTCACAAAGCAGGGTTTCCCCAATTCTGGTGCTGGAGGGCCAGTCTGCAACACAGTTTGCAGATTTCAAACACACCTTATTCAGCTCTCCAGCTAATTGCCAGCTTTATAGGTGTGTTTGAGCAGGGAAGTCTGCATACTGTGCTGCAGACTGGCCATCCAGGGTGATGTGGAGTCTCCAGTTGATCTTAGCATCCCTGTCTCTCTTCATTTTTGCTGTGTTAATTTGAGGCCACTGTGAAATCGAAGGCTCAGACGAGCAGGTTAGGAGGGTCTGGCGCACCTGGGTGCGAGCATAGCTCTCTGAAGTCGTCCTAAAGCGACTGAAGCAGGAGAGCCTGTCATAGGGTCAGTCCTGCCTCCCTCCTCTCAACACATCTTATAACCTCCCACATCTCACTTTATAGTCTTTTACCGAAAGAAGAACCGGCTGCAGGGAATGCGAGTTCGTCTGCAGAGCCCCGAGTACAAGCTGAGCAAGATCCGCACCTCCACCATCATGACGGACTACAATCCCAACTACTGCTTCGCCGGCAAGGCCTCCTCCCTGAGCGAGCTGAAGGAGGTGCCCCGCAAGAATATCACACTGCTCAGGTAACTCCCCCTGCTGGCCAGGAGGAGCTGGGTGGCCGTGCGGTGCTGAATGGTGAACTTAGGCTTGGAATAAAAATCAACAATGGCAGGAGAGTAAAACAATTCTTATACTTTTTGTTTAGCCATATTGGTTTTTGTCAGACAGACCAGTTAAGGACAAATCCATCCAACCATTCTATAAGTTATTCAGACTGGGTTGCCTGAAGCCTTTCCCAGGTAGCACGTGTAACAGTGCCAAGGGACACCCTACACAGGAAGTTGACCTATATATAATTAAAGATTCGAACAATTACATGATTATCTAGAATTAACATATAGTAGTGACCTGGCCTTGCTGCACCATGGATGCAAATGAACCTAGTTCCTTTTCTGTGCACCTTCATGAACACCTGTGGTACTTAGACAAATAGCTGTAATGTCCAGCGGTACATCATGTGTTATTCTGTGTGAAATGACCTGCAGTGACCCCACTTCTCCCCCGCCACCCCTTGTGGACACAGGGCCCTGGGTCATGGTGCATTTGGCGAGGTGTACGAAGGCCAGCTGCTGGGATTTGGCGGTGACAATATACCCCTGCAAGTTGCCATTAAGGTCAGTAGACCAGTCAATGCTATATTATGCATTACCCAGCATGTTCCTGAAACCTGGAAAGTCCACAGCATACATTAAATATAAATCTTGGTAACACGTTACTTAAGGCCATGTTTTTAGTAACTTCTAAACTCATTCATAACAAATATGAATGCATTCATAAAGCATTATAAACATGGCTATACCTATTTATAAAAGGCATAACACATTATAGATTATATAGTTTCTCATGCGTTATCAATGCTTCATGAAGCTCTCATCTATAATGCCCTGTATGTACCTTCATAATGCATTATAATGCCTGGTATAAGCATTAAGGATGCTTTGTGCTATGTTATGAAGGTGTTGATAGTGCATTATAGATGAGAGCTTCATAGAGCATCAATAATACATAATACACATGAATATTATGTGTTATGCCTTTTTATAGATAATGTGTTTATAATACTTCATGAATGTGTTACAATGAATTATAAGAACAGTTAATAGGCTGAATATGAATATGGGCTTCATAGAAAGTGTTACCAAAATGTGTAGCTGGTACATGCGGGGGCAGCTTACCCGCTTTCACACAATCGTGCAATCTGTGGCTCAACAGACTCTTCCTGAGGTTTGCTCAGAGCAAGATGAAATGGACTTCCTGATGGAGGCGCTGATTATGAGGTGTGTGACCCATGAAGCCCAGCGGTACCACTCTGTCTCCCTCTGTACCACCTTATGAACATCACTGATTAAAAAAAACAACACATGACAAGGGGAAGAAGTGTGCAGACAAATGTGTGACAATTCGCACACTATTCAAAACTATTTTGCTTACAATAGAAGAAGTACAGAAGTCTCGGACTGCCTTTCGCATCTTTTTAAGACTTGACGAGCTTCTTACTATTACAGTCTTAGACAGGCCATGCAGGTGTTTGACAGGTAGCATGAAGACCTGCATGCAGCACAGACTACTTAAGGTAACCCCAAGCAGTCTTGCAGCGTCTGGTTGACTAGCGTGTCGCTGCCCCCCCGCTGCAGTAAGTTCAGCCACCAGAACATTGTGCGCTGCATCGGCGTGAGTCTGCAGACGCTGCCACGCTTCATCCTGCTGGAGCTTATGACCGGCGGTGATATGAAGAGCTTCCTCAGGCAGAACCGGCCCAAGAGTGTAAGTATGACCGTCTGGCCCCGGTCAGTGATAGAGGAACTGTGGAGTGTAAAACAGATGTAAAAGTGCATCACGTGATTGGCTGCCGTCTAGCACTTTGATGCCATGTGTTAGCATGTAACTGTTATCTTTTGTGAGTTTATTCACACTCGTGTGCGTGGTTCAGATAACGGGGGAGCAGAGGGAACCTCGGCTCCCCTTTAAAGGGTGCAAGCTCCCCTGAAAACCTGCCCCGAGACGTTTAGGGAGAGCTCTAAGAAATTGTCCACTTTTGTGTTATAGGTTATATTTTATTTTCCATATATTAAGAGTCCCGAAATAAAAAAGTATAACTATGTCAGTGTTGTGTGTTTATTTGCTCATTGCATTCCATTTTTGCCCGCAGTACTACTACAGTAATGTATTTCGCAGTTACCCTGTTCTTGAGCGCGCTGCCGTGCACTTATGTGTTTGTGTGACTATCTGACTTGGGAAGTCGTGTGGCACACCGGAAAGTAGGGCTCCTCTGAAAGCCGCTGTGTAATTCCAACCCTGCTTGTGTGTGTTGAGTATAAGTGTGGGACTCCCGCAACGGTCTGCACATGTTCCAGAGCAAGGCCTCCACCCTGAGCATGCTGGAACTGCTCTACATGGCCCGGGACATTGCCTTCGGCTGTCGCTATCTGGAAGAGAACCACTTCATCCCCAGGTTGGGTCCTTCAGTATCTGCATTCACCCCCCCCCCCCCCCAAACTGCGCTAGTCTTAATACACCTGGCATATCAAACGTGAATGTTTTTACAGCAGGGATCTGAGCAGGAATCATCTATCCCAGAGTTCTGATGCTGTGCAGCCTTTTCTGTTCACAATGTTGTCATGACAGTAATGAGTTGACATGGCTGTTCCGCTCCCTTTTTCAAGCCAGTGGCACATGAACGTCGTGTCTTTTGCTGAATAATTCACATTGGCCTAGACGTGTGTGGGCTTAGGGTGGAGAGATAAAGCCTTTCACCCTTCCTGTTCTGGTCACAATGACTCTGTCAAAAGAGTCTGCCTGCATTAGATAATATCAAAGCGAGACACCGTGAGCTCGGATAAAGCTTCTGAGAACCGCGGGCTGTATTTGTGGCTCCTTCCCAAGCATCAGTGCTCCTCTCATTCTAACATGTATCATATGTGGAAAATCATGCCCCTCACCTAGGGAAGCCGTCTGAAGATGGATGGATGGATGAATGAATGAATGGATGGATATGTGGAAAAATGGGAATGAGGGATAGTGAGTTTACCTTCCTCATTATTCCAGAGACATTGCTGCCAGAAACTGCCTCCTTACCTGCGCTGGTCCCAGGAGGGTGGCCAAGATCGGAGACTTTGGCATGGCCCGTGATATATACAGGTGTGTAATGCGGCCTCTGGTTTCCGGCCCGCCTTCCCTTCGGCTATGTGCTGGGATAACGCGGCCAATGACAAGGCTCAGCTGGAAGGAGTTGTAAAGTCGCTGTAGGGTGGGGATGCTGAATCATAACAGGCTGACGAATGGTGCGAGTCATCGACGTCATAGCTAAGGTGGCTCGGGGATGACGGCGTTTCCCTCGCTGTCATGGATGTCGTAGCTAAGGTGGCTCGGGGATGACGGCGTTGCACTCGCTGTCATCGACGTCATAGCTAAGGTGGCTCGGGGGTGACGGCGTTTCCCTCGCTGTCATGGATGTCGTAGCTAAGGTGGCTCGGGGATGACGGCGTTTCCCTCACTGTCATGGATGTCGTAGCTCAGGTGGCTCGGGGATGACGGCGTTTCTCTCGCTGTCATTGATGTCGTAGCTAAGGTGGCTCGGGGATGACGGTGTTTCCCTTGCTGTCATCGACGTCATAGCTAAGGTGGTTCGGGGATGACAGCGTCTCCCTCGCTGTCATCGACGTCGTAGCTACAGTATGGTGGCTTGGGGACAGTGTTTCCCTTGCTCTCAGATCTCAGATGCAATCTGTACCTACAAACTCTCATTTTGCTGTGATCACAGGGCCAGCTATTACCGCAAGGGTGGCCGTGCCATGTTACCTGTGAAATGGATGCCTCCGGAAGCCTTTTTGGAAGGAATCTTCACCTGTAAGACTGATACATGGTAATGTCAATGACGGCTTCCAGGAGCTTTCTAGGAACTGCACACAATGACCTTACATCTGCTTCTTCCATCACAACACATTCATAACGTGGGTAGTAGCCTCTGAGCTCGGAATTTAAGGGCCTCATACAGCATAATGCAAAACATTAGGGCTCGCTAAAGACACACAATTCAAAATCCATTCCAGTGAACATCAGAAGATTTGCACGGATGGTTCCTCATTCATCCTTGTTAAAGATCATGTCTGTCACATTAGTTAATTACAGTCTCTGCTCAAGTAACAGATGGTGCAATGAACAGCATTTTTTGGTATTTTTGTATATACTTAAACAAGTGAGTGGGTCTATATGCTCCATCTTTATGCATTTTAATTTAACTGCAAAATACTTACAGGGATAACTTCTTTTTGAAATTTGTGTCTGTATAGTGTATTTGTGGATGAGTATAATAGTAACCCCAGCACAGAAGATAGAAACAGCTCTCTGTGGATTGATGCAGAAGGGAGGCTTGACCTTCTTCCCTCTGTCGCCCCCTTTAGGTCATTTGGAGTACTTTTGTGGGAGATATTTTCTTTAGGCTACATGCCCTACCCTTGCAAGACCAACCAGGAAGTGTTGGAGTTTGTGACTAGCGGGGGCAGAATGGACCCCCCAAAAAACTGCCCTGGTCCTGTGTGAGTTTCTGAAGACACATGTTATTACAACAAAATTATTATGTTTTAATTTCATTGCTGTTAGAGATTGGATCATTTTCCGTAGTGACTTACATTACACATACAGTACATTATGAAAGCAGATGTGTGCTTGATAATACATCAGCTATAAAGAGCTCTGTGGAGACAGCTTTGTGCAGTAACCTGCTTAGCACCTTTTCTTGGGTCGGGGCTGTTCTTAAGCCTGTGGAGATATGTATAGCTCCCTGTTCAAAGCTGCGTGTCGCCTCTGGCATCCGGCACAGATACCGGATCATGACACAGTGCTGGCAGCACTGTCCGGAGCACAGGCCCAACTTCAGTACCATTCTGGAGAGGATCAACTATTGCACTCAGGTAAGGCCTGAGTTCACCTAAGGAGTCTGTCATGCAAGATTGCTTTTCTAGTGTATGAAACTGCTATTTACCAAGGCATTCAATGTAAGACACATGCAGTATTCACATGGAGTTACTTACATGTAGTGCATATATAGTTAGCTGGGAGGTGCGCTTGTATAAAGATTAGATAAGGATACAATGGTTTTAAACATACAGTAAAGGGGCAACATGCACTATGCCCCCCAGAAGAATGTCATGCAACTTGGAACAATCAGGGCCCTGGAATATACCTCATACCGATCTCGACAGTGGCAGGAGAAAGGGACTTGGGCAAAGCCGCTGTTCTTCACGTTGTGTAGGAGGTAGCAGTGTTTTTGCCTTGGCACCATGGTGGCTGAATGCAGAAATATTGAAAGGAGTAGGTGGTCATTAAAACAAACACTTTGCCACAGATTATATCTCTTCAGCATGTTGCTTTGCTGGAGAGGGCCATGGTAACAGTATGTCAAGGAGGTCAGATGACGCTTATTTTTCCATAGACTCGAGCTTGTACCAGTAAGCCACAAGCGCCGTCTGATGACTTAACTCTCATTGTACCACCGTGGACCTCCTCAGTCTCACTTACTCTCTTACCATCACTTGGTAGCAAGTCTCTGAGTACATAATAATTATTGTTAGTATTATAACAAATATAATAAAAGTATAATAAAAAAAGTAAAACCTTTTTACTAAAAAGTAAAATAAAAGTATAATAAAAGTACTGCACTGTACCTCAAGCCGATGAACCGCTGAAGCCACGAAATGTTTTCACAAGCGCCGGAAAAGCAGTGTGCCTGCTCATTATTAAGAACCGTCGTTTGTTATCTTTAATATAATGGGCTCTATGGCAGTCCATTCGTAAGCATGAGT
>JAODKL010000027.1:4158788-4171382 GCA_026780765.1 Petrocephalus schoutedeni | reverse complement strand
CCTGCTCATTATTAAGAACCGTCGTTTGTTATCTTTAATATAATGGGCTCTATGGCAGTCCATTCGTAAGCATGAGTTGCCGTAACTAGGAAATGCTTAACCCAGGGACTGCCTGTACACAGTCATAGTGGCAAACTGAAAACACTTAAATGTATCAATTTCAAAAGCATTGCACAACGTCAAATATTAGAACTGCAATAGAAATGCTTACTGCAGAGTGTCCGTATGGGAATTAGCATGCGAGAAACACGCAAACGGTGTGAACGGAGTAAGGTGGCTAAATGGCTGTCTGCTCTGCCTTTTAATCTGGAAAATAGGTGTAAAAGAAGCAAAACAAGGGATACAAAGTAAATCCACAGCTCAGCACTCAATACAGCAAAGTAACGGAGAAACAGTATGCTGATATGTATCAGTAGTTAGTGATATGTGAAATCATCTTTAACACTGTCACTGCAGTTAACGCCCTGTTAACCTTGAGGATATCCGTCACCATGTTCCTCAGACCACGTGAGAATAGCCTAAAGACAGACAGATTATTCTGCACAAGAGCTCAGGAGGCAGGGCAACTAAGTAGATCTAAAGCCACCCCTTACACCCCAGAACTCCATTTCCCAGCATTCTTCCATCTGTACCCTGTTAATTAGCGCTAGTTAGCCGGCTCAGAAGGGATGGGGAACAGCATCATATATATATATATATTTTTTTTTTTTTATTTTTTTTTTTGCCTATCTGAGGTCCACAGTGATGATGTTTCCATTTTGCTTATGGAGATAGATTTTGGGTGGGAACCTTGGTGTAACTGCACTGGAGGCAGGCCGCATGTAAGATCCGGGAGCAGGAATTAAATCTGCAGTGTACCCAGTTAGTGCTGTGATGTGGCATTGGACATCACTGGCTCTATCTGGGCCTCCTCCTCACCACTGATGGCTGGGGCCACTGAAAAAACTGGCCAGTTTTTCATCATTAGCCTGACGCTGCTGTGAAAGATGTCAAATAAAATGGGCTTTAAAAAAAAAAATTCAAACATGCTTTCTGAATTAGTTAATTAATTAAATATAATTAATCGGGACATAACCTCCAAATGTTGCTATAAGAATGGAAATTATTTAGATTTAGATTAGAGGTTGATTATTTTGTGGTGTGCTTTTAGAATATGAATTTAGATATAACCTGTGATTATTTGCTTAGATTGGTCACCGCAATCATAAAGGTTATATACTGCCTAGCACTATACATTATGATAATAACATATAAGCTTGCTGTATGTATTAGTGTAAGCTTATATGTATTAGAGTTTTGGCTGCACTGTGAATAACGCACATTTTAAATCATGGTCCCAGTCTGTCACGTCAAACCCATCAGTTATAGTACTGATGCCCTGAGGCCCCATTACTCTCATCACAGAGCAGTTCCTGTACACGGGATCTGAGTGTTTTATGGGTCTGTGACGTCGTGATTCCGTTTCTCCCATCCTTTTCCCAGGACCCTGACGTCATCAACACGCCCCTTCCAGTAGAGTATGGGCCTCTAGCAGAGAAGGAGGTCAGTACCGTCCCCCAGACAGAGGGCACCCCAGAGCCCTCCCTGGCCTGTACCGTCCCTCCGCTCCCACAGGCCTGCAGACCCATCCCTCCACAGCAAATCCTCCCCCGGCAGCCCGAGGCTTTGGAGGTGGCCTGGGCGGAGCCTCTTCCTTCCCCAAGGGCTGGATCTGGGGCCTGGCTTCAGACAGACCGGCACTTGCCTGTCGCTGCTCCTTCCTCTGGTAGCCAGAAGCTTAAGAATAAGACCAAGAACCTCTGGAACCCTACCTATGGTTCCTGGGGACTGGAAGGCCTCGGGCGGGGAAAGGCAGCGCTGTCGCAGACTCAGTCCATGCCCCTGTCAGGCACCCCAACCAGCCCAGCAACGACCCCCACCCCAGAACGGGATGACTCTGGATTTGATGGCAATGGCAGCTCATCCCCCGTCAGCTCCCCGGCGTCCCCCTCCTCATCCTCCTCTTCATCACTGCCTTCTTCCAGCCCCAATGCTGCCGCCAGCTCAGCTGGCCCCACAATCAAGAACTCGGACCTGGCCAAGCTACAGAGTTTCCCGTGTGGCACCGTCAACTACGCCTACGACGACCACAACTATGAGGCCAAAACACTCCCCCTAGTGGCCACCGAGGTGCCAGTGGCCAGTTCAAACCCTGCTTCGTCCACTTCCTGGTCGGGTGTGGCCGTCTCCACTTCCAGGATCTCCAAGCCTCCTGTGAAGCGCCACGCCAGTTATGGACACGAAGACGTCAAGCGGCACGCCAAGCCCGAGAAGCCGCCCCGCGACCGGGACTCAGGCCTCTCTCTCTCTGAGGACCTCACTGTCACACCAGTTTAGTGGCACAGAATGACACTGAACATACTGGGATACACTGGAATCCATCCAACTCCTCACGCTGCAATGGGTCCTGGCAGCCATATTTACAGTTGTCACTTATTTTTGTAAAGCTATTGACAAACCATTCCCCCATCTTCTATCTACTTATCATATTCAGGAGCACAGGGAGGGCCTGGAGCCTATCCCAGGCAGCACAGGCGACAATGCTGGGGTACAGCCTGAACGGGATGCCAGCCAATCATAGGGCACATGCCAGCACACACTCACACAGTCATACACTACAAGCAAAGCCTAACTGCACCTCTTCGGTAGGGACTATCGGAAGGAAACTTCTGATGGTTCTTCAAGTGGAATGCAGGTGGTCTGGCTGCAGTAGAGGAAGTGAAGGACTTGTCTTGCAGCCTACTATAAAATGGTTCTGGCTGTTCCCAGAGTTCTCTTTCAGATTTGCTCGGTGCATCATGTCGTCGTATGACTACTGCTGTAGTGTCCACTGAAACCCCAGCAGCGAATGAAATGGAGGCAGCGATGACTGCTCCCCCGACCGAGTCCATGGGCTAGGTCCCTCCATTGTCTTCGTACAGAATGGAGCTGCCAGCCACCTTGTCTGAAGCCAGATGAGTTACAAGAGAAAGGCCTTTTAGTCAAGAAAATGTGCATAAAAAAGACCTACAGGTTCCTGTTTCATGTTGTAAAATTGCTTGACGTTTAAGAGTTACTACTTTTGCTTAGACACTGTCGAAAACTTGAATGATTAACCAGTCATTTCTGTGCTCTGTTAAGCATAAAATGTTTTATTTTGTTTCTTGGCCTTCTGTGACGGGGGACATGTCTTTAATTCCCTGTAAATAACAAAGGCAAGGTTTTAAGAATGTGGGTGGATAGAAGCCTGTACAGTTGGAGGATGAAAAGGCATGTGACGAGACGCTGTCCAGGGGGATTGTGGGAGTTTACAAGTGGTTATTTCAGTTTATAACCTCAGTATATGATCCAGGGATAAAAGATATGACTTGCATGTGAATAAATACCTTAAATTCATTTTCCCATGATGCATTAGTTTATATCGGGATTTCTAAAAATTGGGTCCTGCGATATTCAGTTTGATGCCTGGACATTACGCTCTGACTGGATAAGTAGTGTTTTCCGCAGACCAGTGTGAGCAGTTGGTGCATTCTCCTTGATTTATTACACCTTTCCTCCCACATTGTAAATGCATACAGTAAAGTTTAGATGTACTTGTGATTCTGAATTTCCCATAAAGTGTGAATTTTACACCGGTACCCCAAAGCAGCCTGTCATTCCGTGACTGTCATCCCAGGGGTTTTTGAGAATGGATAATTCCAACATCTGTTTTAGATTGATCTTTGCATCAATTGCTCTGATAAAAGATTTCCATAAATACGCTTGATAAATCTTGAGGCAATTAGTGTGTATTAAAATCCTTTCATGAACAGTTTTTACAATGCAAATCTTGATATCTCTTAAATATATTCTATCTTTGTTGTGTTTTTAGGTGATTGTTGTGTAAGTTGCCGACATACTTTGACGGCCCCGATAGTCCCATTTTCCTGTACACAATCTGTTGATTTTTTTTTGACTCACCACTACGTAGCATCCTGGTTTGTGCTACACGGCGGTGGTTGAAGTGGCTCGCCACTGGTTCAGTAAAATGCTTTGGGTGTCTTGAATCGAGCTATTTAAATGTAACTTTAATTCATTTATACTTCTGAGCAACCAAGCCTGAGTGATTAGTAATCATTTATGACAGGTGAAACTGTATTGTGTTTCCTTGGTAACATAAGAGTCATCCACTCAAGGTGCAGCCAAGCCGTGCACCCTGATGTCAGCACTGCTTGGCAAAATTTTTAAGCATGTTGCTTCCATTTTAAAAGATTTCAAGGACATTCATCTAGTTAGTTATTTAAGAAGTCAAAAGATTTGGAACGACAGAAGAGTGATGATGTAATAACTATAGGAAATGACGATGTAGAAACTACTGATGACGTAGAAACTGCAGGAGACATGGGTTGGCTTGTTTGGTTTAGGAATACAGTGTAAGAGGGGATTTCTGGAGGGGGTTTAAGTAAACTGTTACTTAAATGTCTAACAGTGATGACTGGTCCTTTCTGTAGTATAACCATTGTTTGTATTGGTCTAGCATAAATATACTCAGTTTTAATAGTATTTTATATAGGATATTTGAGAACTCTGAACTGCAGAAAGCAGCCATAGCATAGCAATAATTTTAAATATATATCACAGAAGAAGGAAAATCAGACATCCATCAGACCTCATAGAAGTTGCCATTATTCATGTTGCACTGGTAGCTATCCGATTCTCTCATATTTATATTGTGTATTTGTACAAGTTTTGGTAATGTGTGCTGCCCAGGTGATCACCACTGATTCTGAAACTCACCTCCTGTAAGAGATGAAGGGTGCTGCAGTACCATAGTTTATTCAGCAGGGGGCAGGATTCACAATTGACATACTCTGCAGCATTGCATTGTACTTCCTTAGATGTCTGAAGAGCACATTTTTAAAATATGCTATAAAAATAAATACTTTCTTTGTAATTCTTTATTTGAGATGAAATATAGGTTATTTTAAAAAATGCATATATTGTGTATTATAATTGACATGATGTTGTCATGAAAACTAAATGTCCATCCATCCATAAATCTACCCCAATAGTGGAGCCAGAAGTCATAGCGTGGAAAATCAGGTGGGCCACTCCCACAGCAATTCACTTGGCAACACAATCCAACTACACCATTTTTATCAGTTTCTAAATGACCTGTGGCATTGATAAGACCAAATGAACAAAGACATATAATAATCTATTTGCCGCTCAACACCACATTTCCTGGAAATGGTCTGACCACGCACACACATATACACAGACACACCTGTTAGACACAATCGATGTATTGTACCGTATCACTCGCTGTGAATGGGTGGGGCTAAGATCCATCTGGGTGGGCCCCGGACCACCCGGCTTGCCGTGGTGATTCCATCCATCCATCTACCTTCTGTCTACTCAGTACAGGGTTTTCTGGTAGGCCTATAGAGTAAACAGTTTACACAAATTATAACTTTTCCGATGAGTCCTGGTGTCTGTTAGAGAGCAACAATAAAAATGAAAAAAATCTCATTTTAAGAGTGCAAAAGTGTAAAACGGTACAACAGAGTTCTTATTTCCTGAGCGACCTTGCTCTTAACATGTGTTTTCATAGCCTAGCTATCTGACTGTAAACGCTAAGCGATACTTCGTTTTAGTACCATGGTGCCATTTCACACTCTGGCGATTACAGCACAATCATCTTTTTTTCTGTAACCCGAGAAAAAGCCAGGCTAATGAAAAAACTGGGGTGCATCGGTAATTAGGTCATTCACCATTCGGTCTTTTAGCTACGGTGTGTTCTGTCTTTAAACAGCAAAGCTCACACCCGCCCTCCTAGTTGCCTGGAAGCAATTTGAATTGTCCTCTCTCACTATAAAAGTCAGTAAGCGGGGCGTAAAAGATAAGTGCAGCCTGCCGGCTGACATTGTCCTGAACGCTGCTCTTTTTCAGGTTTTGACCCCGACTGGCTTTGTTCCGTTCCGTTAAAAAGTTGTAGATGTTTTCCCGCTGCTGTAAACGTGTTTACTGTTTCAACACAGTGGCGGTATGATTAACTATCTGTCTATTAAACCAGTTCTGTGTCGACGTGAACAAAAATGCAGTTTATGCTGGTTTAAAATGCAGCTTTATTTCTGATTATTTGCACTGGCATGAAAGGTTATCAAATGTATTATATGTGTGTTAAAAAATGATTTTGGAAATAAAGTTATTTGAAATTATCTCAGGATGACCTATACGCTTCAATAATAATTTAGTTCTTCACTGATATATCTGATTTATCTTGTATTCAATCTACATGCAGTATTGTGACTAGAAATATAAAATCTACTCATATATGACTGGTTAAGTTTTTTATGATGTAAAATGAGAGACAAGTACCCCACAAATAAATTCAAAATGGTTTTTACTACAGAAAAACACCAAAACATACAGACACAAAGTCCCTGCTATGATTGTCAAGCCAGTACAATAGTATTTAGTGTTTACCAGTTAACAATAACCCTACTAACAGAAGTGATCAGCCCCTAGTTACACATACTGGGAAACGGAAATTTACATACAAATAACCTTAAATTCCAATAGCCATATTAAAAAAATGTGTAAAAATGCTTTAAAAAATGTTTTAAAGGTATATCATGGTTGTATGCACTTTCTGGTTCTATTTTAGAAGCTGGAAAACCACCAACATTGTAATGTATATTACACTGCATTATAGGCCACAGAAAGTATATTCTAAATATATTACATATTTCTCTAGCCAGTAAATGTTTCCACAAAGTATGGTTTTTCAGAGATGATACAAGCAGGAAAACTGTGATATTATTTTACCTTTTCCCCATAAATACATATTTAGTCAGTCATGTTGTTTTTAATCACCTTCAGTATCTGTAAGATCGACAGGTCAATTATTTCATTATCTATCTTTAAAAGAAAGATTAAAATATCTACAATCTTTGGTAAAGAAAACAAAGACAGGTTATAAGGAAGTAAAACATAGTGTTATAGACTGTAAACATAATTTTTTTTTTTATGTACATTATCTGATTTTAACAAGTATATACAACGCAGCATATGGCCACTCCTTTACAATTCACCCTAAATGTCATAATATTGTGCAATATTATGCAATATCACAATTTGTTTTTTCTTTTGGCTGCCTAAGAATAGAGACTTCTTTTTTGGCACAAAACAGACGTTGTCTTGGAAATAAGCTGGCACCATCTGCACCTCTCTGGAGCCACCTGAGCAGGTAGAGCTGCAGCAGTCAGGCCCTCCGTGTCCCTCCCACATTGGAGTCAGCCCAGGCAATCGGCAGGGTGGGCGTCCTCACACTAATTCAGATACCGTTATTTACATTTTCTGCAGGGTAATTAACAGAGCATTCTAGAGGGCAGGGCTGGCACAAAGGGAACAATTTTGAAAGAATTTCATTAATATCAGACTTAGCTTGGCCTCTTAGGTACAAGGGTCATGTATAGTATCTTTGTTCCAATAACTTCAAGGCTGGTTCATTGTAGGTTAGACATATTGTTACGCAGTTACAGTTACCATGTACATCCAGACAGCTGTTAATGATTACAGATATATGACTGCATTGTGCCATAACTAAATGCTTTACTTGTGAACTCAACCCTTTCAGATTTCTTCCTAAATACAAAAATATAAAAATACACTTGGGAAAATAAAATAAGAGGGTATTGTATAAAATTTCTAAGTTGACCTGTAATTCATACGGTGCATTTAAATGTCATTAACACTTCCGCGGCAGCATTATGCCCAAATCTTTTTTAAGTAACTGGTGGAAACACGTCGACTTTTTGACATTAAAAGGCCTAAAGTTCAAAACAGGCAGTCTGCCGTAAAATGTAAACAGTGCCCTCCAGTGGCCATGTAGTACATGTCTCTCTGGTCTCCTACGCGTGAATTGCGGCACTTGAAACACCACCTCTACCCAAGACTTATTTCCTTCTAGCACCTCTACTCTTCTCCAATTAATAGAGCGGATGGACAACAGCTGGGCGTCACGGCTCGATCAGAGAAGCGAGTAGCTGGAGCAGGTTGTCGACTCCCCACAGGTAGCCGTCCTCGCGGTTGCCTTCCTGCCAGGGGATGCGGTGGTTCAGCTTTGCTCCTTCTGGCAGAGCGGTGGTCTTGCCGAAGTCAATGAGCCACACTTCGGCCCGCTCAGTGTGGTCGTGGATGAAGAGGAGAGAGCTCCCGATCACCTTCGCGAGTTCAGGAGAGAGGACTGTCAGGCTAGTGCTGCCAGTGCTGTAATAGCTTCTTGCATTATCGGAAGAAGTTATGATGTTATTGGTTCAGAAATTGTATTACATTATTAGCCAGTTATTACATTATTGACTTTTATTACATTAAGAACGGGTAAACACAGACGCTAACGTCCAAGCTATCTTCAAAAAACACAGTCTGAACCAATAACATCATAACTTCTTCCGATAATGCAAGAAGCTATTACATTATTAGTCAGTTATTACATTATCGACTTTCATTACATTGAGGGCTGAGAAATTTATCACGTTATTGGCGTGTTATTATATTATTGGTAGGTTGTACATTATTTGCTGCTACACCAGTCACAGTGAAAAGATTGAATGGTGTATCAGTTAATTAATCAGAAGCATTCGTGATCCATTTCAATATAAAACTTCATTTGTTTGGTTATTTATTTATTTTTTTGATAGACTGCTTGTTTCAAATATTATTGTGCTAACAGCATAAAAGTTGTGGGTTCAAATCCCAGGGAGCACATAAAATCGCATCCTTGCCGTCCACCATAAGAATAAAAGCATTAGATAAATGTAAGTTTAGTTGTTCAACTTTTACTTAATTCCAGAAAATAGTCACATTTGTATGTTAAACTTTGTATGTGCGTTTTTTTTTCCCACTTGTGTATTTTTTTTTTTGTGTGGTCCTCATCCAATGCAGGCTCCCTAAACTGACCCTCAGTCATTTAGGCTTATTATTCCATGCATCTGTCTAATGTCAAACTGTGTCTACCCCACAAACTCTCAGGGTGCACACTCATAGTCATAGACACTCCCACATAGACACGCGGAGGACATGCAGACTCTGCACACAGACAGGCAGGGGTGACGATCAGCCTTCTACCCAGAAGTGCACGGCTAAAGTGCTACCTGGACTCATTCATATAATTTGCATTTGCAGTTATTCTGAGAAGTGACACTCTGTTTACTACCATGCCTCAGCAAAGGGAGACAGGCCTGTGTTAGAACAGAGAACTGCTGCGGACAATGACAGCTGTGCTGCGTGTAAAACAAGCGACTTCCAATACTTCTGTCCTACCTCGTGCTGCTCGAAGAATTTAGAATCCTCTAGCACACTCTGTATCTGCTCCAGTTTGCTCAGATAGGATCTCTGATTGGGTGACAAAAAAACGCACAAATAATTTATTACATGACAAAAAAAAGCAAATTCCTGAATCAGCGTGACTGTCGAGAAAATGCAACTTACTACGATGTTTTTGTTCCCGGCCACAAAGTCATTGAACACCTTCATCACCTCTTCTTTCAACCGGGTCTTCTTGAAGTCTGTGCTACAGGTGCCGTCTGGTTTCTGGAAGCAGCATTGAGTCAGAGTGCTGGTCAGCCATCACATTCTGAGAGGCATTAGCAACCAAGACACCAGAGCCATTTTCACTACTGAAATCTCTAAAGTTCATCTGAATTCGGAAAAAAGGTGCTTATTCTGTTCGTGCCTACGCCGTGAGCTCGCTTAAAGGCAGTTGTGCAACTGTGCCCTGTATTCACTCTGCGGTATCAGAACGGTCCATCAGACCTCACCTTGACGCCCTCGATACGGAAGCCCAGCGTGTGGGTGGAGCTTAAGGTCTCCCGCCATTGCATGTAGCGCGGTTTGGTGACGGCCTTCTGCTGGTGCTCCTCGGCTGTGGGGGCATCGCTGTCTACCTCCAGCATCTTGTCGTACATGTCCTTGCGCAGTTTTGGCCTCTCCCGGGCTCGCACCAGCTCCTCCTCCAAGTACGTCCTGCAGGACCGCATCAGCCAAAGCCGGTAGAAATCAGGACAAACTCATGCATCCAGGGATGCAAATGTATCTATAAAATACCTGCCAAACACTGTCATGTGGTCCTATAGTACTAAGGGTGTCTTCAGCTGCTCAGGGACTGAGTGAGATGCGAGTGGGTGGAGAAGTTTGTTTCCCCCCCCCCCCCACACCAAAATAAACCTAAATGACCTTTAACTATGGCTGTGTTTCGCCACAGAGTGTTTGGCTCCCCGGCCCGCCCACCACTTGTTCTGAGGGTGCCAACAAGTCACAGCCAGTTGTGAGAATGCAAAACGGCAATGGCGCTGGAGCTCCGAGAACCAAACTTAACGAGCGGGGAGGGCCGGCTTGCCGTAATCGCCCAGCCCATGTGCTCGGCAGGCTAAACCCTCTGTCCCAGTGACTGAATGGAAGGCTGCTGGCTCGAGCCCGACGATGGCAGGACCGTCACGTGTCTGTGGGCCCGTGGGCCCGGCCCTTAACCCCCAGCTCCATGGGCGCCACTGCGTGCGGCTGCCCTTTGCTGCCGAGCCTGCTCTAACCTACGTGTTTGTCATGGAGAGCAAGCTAGTATAGGCAGAAAGAGAATTTCTCCGCGTGGGATCAACAAATCGTCTTTAAATTAAAGTCTGCTGACTCCAGCCATGCGCACAGACTCGTTGTCACAGCCTTCGTGCAACAGAAGACACACAACGCTCTACTATTTGTTTTTCTTCAGTTTCACTCTGTCTCCACTGAACCTTACCAGCTTCCTGTATGTCAAAGGAGGAAACAGAAGGGGGGACCCAGTGTTCTCTCCTGCGCGCATTACTCTGTGTCTGAATACAAGCTGCTCCGCGCGTCCGTCTGCAATTCCCTGCACGTACCTGTCCGTCTGCCCATGTAAACACACGCCTGTGCAGCATGTGTGCCTAGTGTGACAGCGTGTGAAAGACCAGGCGTGTGAGGGAAGCCTTCTTTAAGGTGACATTTTTCTTCCTGTGCGTGCCTAAGCGCGTGTGTGGTGACATGTGTGGCTTTGTGTGTGTGTGTGTGTGTGGTGCGAAAACAAGCATAAAGGGACACCCTTTAGAGAGCGTGTGTGTGTGTGTGTGGTGTGAAAACAACCATAAAGGGACACCCTTTAGAGAACGCGTGTGTGTGTGTGTGCGTGTGTGTGTGTGTGTGCGTGTGCACGCTTGCCTGAACCCATTCTCCCTCCACACAGGAAACATGGCCGCACGGTCGACAAAATGAGGCCCGTTCACCACGCCGCTACCCTCTGGGGCAGGACGCGATCACAATGCCACTGAGAGGAAAGCTGTTCAGCTATGAGGAAAAACAACAGCCAGTTCCCTCTGCCTCGCTGATAATGGGAAGCATTGGCGGGGGCCGAATGACAGCGATCTTGCAGGCACCCTCCACAATGCATTCATTGCATCTTCTCAGATAGCAGGGGTGACAGACTGATGAGAGTATAGAGGTGTTACCCCCTGCTGAAACCTTCCTTTGCACTCATGGCTTGAGTCATGCGCTCTGGGCCCTTTAAAAGTTCCTCTTTAAAAGTTTGTACTCAAACCCTCCCCAATTAAATGTCTCCTTCCATTTATGTAGGTGTTCCCCCGAGGCCCTTATCTTAGATCAATATGAACTATGCAGAAAAACATTGCGGTCAGTGCTGGTGTTGGCCTGCTGGTTTTCTCCATCTACACAGAGTGCTGCCTAAACCGACCCCGCCCCCCACCGCCCCGTGGCTTACCTCACGCCCATTTTGCAGTCCATGACACTGGGCCCTTCGAAATCATACAACAGGTCCGTCAGCTGCAAGTAGGCTTCCCCGTCACGCTCTGTCACACCATGGTATTTGGGCACAAAGTTTTGTAGGCGTTCCCCTCTCAGCCGCTCAAAGCACAGCTTCTCGTTCTCCGAGAACTTCTTCAGGATGGTGCCCTCCCCGCCAGCCTTGAAGCTGCCTGTAGAGACCGGTGCACGTTATTGCAGGGATGCACAGGCGCAGACAAAGGCCCACCGTCTTCCTAGTTACTGTGCAGCCAGGAGACACACTAACTCCTTAATGTGAGTCCGTGGGAATCCTGTCGCTCACGCCCGTCATTTTGTGGCTTTGCGTGATCATAGAGGAGGCCTCACCTTTGTGTCCAGCGAGCTGGATCCAGGACAGTCGCTTGCGGTGCGAGCCAAAAGGCCAGTGGACGATGCTCTTAAGCTTCGACCAGGATCTGTTTTGCTGAAGGAAACAGGACAAGCAAGCTAAGTCAGGGAAGCCTCCAAGAAGCATGAAAAAATTGCCCAAGGGGGTTGCAGGCTTGTTTTCTTTTTTCTAGATGCTAGATTGACTGGCCCAGCTCCAAGGGCGTGTTTCCTAGGTACACATATCTGAGCCAAAGCTGAATTGCTCCAACGTACCACTGCATACCATGAATGTGTAACCAGTCCTCCATGAAATTTCTGCAAAGACACTATAGAAACCCTCCCTGCTCTGCAAAGACACTATAGAAACTCTCACTGCTCTGCAAAGATACACTTACTGCTCTGCAAAGACACTATAGA
>JAODKL010000027.1:4134681-4151762 GCA_026780765.1 Petrocephalus schoutedeni | reverse complement strand
CGCACACACGGGCAGGCACACACCTCTTCCTCTGGTGTCTCTCACTCTCTCCATTTAAGACACAAAGCCGGATTTAAGAGGAGATCAGAAAAGGAGTGGCCGTCAGAGAAGTGAAGTTCCGTGGAAAAACACGGCCATTCCGTGTCAGTTCCGAATGACTCACTGGACCAGATCTGTCTAGAGCCAGAAGCTTTTTACTTTTGCGACAAATTATACATGAAATACGAGAAACACAAACCATGGAGTCACCTTTAGAGCTAAACAGCATTTACGAAAATCTGAGACAGTACTGTTTGCACGCCACAAATTTGTGCCACTCTGTTAACCCATGTTGAGCTGCTGCCTACTGTACAGACAGTAACATATTTACCTCAGATACTTTTCAGAGAACCAGATGTTTAAGGGCTTGTATCAGTCAGAGCTCAAACAGTGACCTTTCAGCCCTTCAGGGGCAAGCTTGTTTTTAACAGAAGCCTGTTGCTTTAAGTTGCCTTGTTGAACTCTAAACATCTGTCTAAAACAGCGGTCCTTAACTAGCAGATTCTGGTCACGGTCCAGGCTGAAATACAATTTAATCCGAAACGATTAATCGTGATCGTTAGGGAGTCCACACCTGTGCTGTGCCTGTGCTGTTCAATTAAATTTTTTTTTTTTGTAGTCAGTGGGCCCTGGCTTTGGGTTGCTGATGGAAAAATAGTTGCGGACCCCTGATCTTCCAACCTCAGCTGCAGAGGATAAAAGTAATTGCTGTAATTGCTCGTTTTCCCCTGTAAGAGACGCAAGGTGAGAAACATCAGCTGATGTCTCTGTTCCGGTGTGGCAGGCTCCCATTCTGAAAGCACCTCTTCTCATTCAGTGACCTTTCCTCCCCAGTGCTTGGGAACCTTTTGTACAGACGATGAACTGAGATGCACAAACAGCGTGGCTACGTTCTCGCGATGACATTCAACGGGTGCGGCCGGGAATCCCAGAATGACACAGTCGTACTGACGGCAGAATGCAGTTTCAAGCTGAACTCAGAACAAGAAGTTCCTTTAAACCAGTGTCTCCCAATCTGGTCTTCGGGGAACCCGCAACCTTCCACATTTTTGCTCCCTCCCAGCTCCCTATCAGACAGTACACATTTTTGCTCCCTACCGGGAGCTAGGAGGAAGCAGAATTGTGTACTGTCTGTAGGTCTCCAAGGACTGCATTGGTAAACACTACTCTAAATGACTTTGGAAAGCCTGACCGCACACTAACCCACCACCATGAAAAACTACTGCTCTGCATCATGTTAATGTCAGCTTCCTGTTTTATATTTTTGTCTTATATCTGTATTCCATACAGATACTCAACCACTACCTCATTGCATACATTAACGCTCTCACTTACGTTTTAAACACATTTTGTTAGTATCACTAGGCAAATTAAGCGTAGCCATAAAGTAAAGTACCCGCCGTACATCATTGCGACTTATGTCAAATTCGACTTTACGTTGCCTGTCTGTAGTAATTAATTTCAGTCATTTTTTGCATCTTTTTTTTGCATACGCCACTCACAGCGTCACATACATATTACTTGAAAAGAGCAAAATGAAGGAAATTTTCTTTGAAAAGGTTTATTAATAATAGCTAAAATGCACAAAACTGATAAAAAAAATCACAAAAAATATCTTAAAAACCTTGTGTGTGCAGAAGCAAAAATGATACTTAAATGCATTAAAAACAACAATGGCAAACGAAGAGCTACCGAAGGTACGTTTACGTCAATGGAAATGACTACGTCTATTTATTAGTCCTTCTTGGGCATTTTTAAGACATTTTCGGGTTACGTCAAAATTCGGCTTACGTCGGGGCTTGTATTATGTTACGACTGCATGTAGTTTTACTGGATAACTGCTTTTGAATGCTGGTGTTCACTCCAAGTAGCCCACTTAATAAATATTTTTAATGTGTTTCATTTCCTTTTTAAATATTTGTTCTGCATTTCCTCGTGCAGGTCAACAGCACGTTTTAAAAGGAGTGAATCTATGAATCCTTCAATGTCCCGCCTTTCCTGAATCAATACATCACATTTAAGCGACCTTGGGATTGTGAAAGGCGCTATATAAGTGGAACCTTCTTCTTATTGTTATTGTTATTATTATTATTACTATTAATAATAATAATAATAATAATAATAATCACATGGACTTTGTAGAACAACCCCATAACACTAAATGAATACTGATAGATTACTTAGGCGAAAAAAATCCCACAATTCAAGAAATACTATACACGGCATTTCCATAACCACTTATCCAATTCAACATTGCGGCAAAGTGGGAGCCTATTTCCGTAAGCAGAGAGCACCAGGCAGGGCACACCGCTGCCGGGAAGCCGGTGTCTCACTGGGCGGCCGATCTAAGCCATAGCCCACGGGATTTGTTACTCACCCGGCCGCCGCGATTAGTTACGATGAAACAATATTATGATAATAAACCTCTAGTCCTTTTTCCTAGAGCGCGGCAAAAACGTAAAGTGCCTTTTGTTACATTGTAAAACACTGTAACCACACCTGGTGATATGCAAATCGGGCTTTCCAGAGACCGCGGGCTGATCGCCCGGGTAGCGATACATTCTTCAGATAAGTCTGCCTCACTCGCTTTATGTTACACTGTCCTTCATTCTATTTCTTGTACGTATTCCTTTTGCATATATATATTTTTTTCTTTATAAGACCTAAAACTTAACATTTAACTATAGTCACAATATATTCATTGCCCGTATGTTATATTTTGAGTTATTTATTTTTATTATTTATCTTATTATTTTTCTTTCCAGAAGTGTTATGCAATCGGTAACAATGTGAAGCGCTGTGGCCCTTCCGTGTCACTAGGGGGCCGGGTATTCCAGTTAACTAATTCCAGTAATCAGTTTATGGTCAGAAAATAGTCACCGGGTGCCCAAGTTCATTGTTCAAGACTAACAACGGCCACTGAATTGTTGATTATTAATGTTGTTTTAAATAAATACTAAATAATAAATAGTTGGAAATAAAAGTCATTTCTTGACATTTAACATGATACACAACGTCATCCGTGGGAACAGCTTAAAATTATTCGGGAATTTGGCAAAGTAAAAGGGTAATTTGTTCATTTACTCCTCAGAGAGAAGTGTAATTTATTAAAAACAAAAAATAGCATATCCCTGAAAATAAGTGCTGAATATTCGGAGATTACTCGTGTTCTTGAGATAAATCTGATTTTCTGTGCTGTTTCCTTGTTATGTGATACAACAGACTGACACACTAATTGGGAGACAAGGAGAATTTTCAGTGCTGGTTTGCAACAAAATAAAACACTGATTTCAACATTGCGCCAGCATGACCACATCTGACAGTTATGGCGAGGGCGCGACTTGCCAAAACCATTCAGTGAAGAGAGGATGCCATTCCGGGGGTCTATGGGCGGGCTATTCTAAAAGAAAATTAAGTATTTATGGCAAAGTGGGAAAAAATAAAGGTTGTCCGGCGCTTTATTAATCTTCCCATTGTTTACGCATGCTGTACATTTCATAACTTGAATTCATAACTGCCTTTACGATCCATCCATCCATTTTCTATACCCACATGTACTAAATGTTCGAAATGTCCTTCACTTGATTTCCAAGTTGCGGTTCGCAAAAAAAAAACAACCTGCTTACTACACCGTGTTGTCTGTATCTAGTGTGATCTACAGCACAGACACAAAGCAAAAATATTCCATTTATGGTTATATTTGCTCACGATGCCTCAAACAAACTGGCCTGTCGACTTAAGCTGATGAATATTAGTTCAGTGAGAGAGGCATGTAGTCCTGGGGTTTATAAATTCGGTAAAAAGAAAATCTTAATCATTGGTGGTAATATATATGGCCTGTTTTTTTACTATGTGTGGACCTTCTGGATCTAAATTTCACAATACAAATAAATTGTAAAAACATGGTTATGGTTATTGTTACTTATTAACTACAAGAAAACTTACCGAAGTCGAGTCCTCCACCGGCTCCAACGTGACGATCCCCTTGCTTTTGCTCTCGTTGTCACTAAGAATGTCATCTTCAGACTCCTCGTGCACCGTGGAGGAGCCGGTCGAAGACACAGAAGAGTTGGAATGTTTTCTCCGAAGGGGACCATCCACATCATTCCAGTCATCCTCTCGGATCTCCCGAGGGCCGCCACCCCCCTCCGGAGTTATGGTCACCTGCGGAACGCAGCCTGTCCTGCAGTTCAGGTCTTTATCCGAAGCCACCGTGGCCGTCTCCACCATGGGGTTCGCTTGCTCTGCAGTCGGACTGACTCCGTTGCTGGTCTCGGACGACTTTCGACTCGCTCTCCTCTCCCTGGCCGGTCCGCCGACGCCTGTAGTCCCGACTGGCCCGAGATTCTTGCACGATCTCTGCCGTTCTTTGGGCATTTGCTTGAGCTGATCGCCTCGGTGCTGCCGACGGTGGCTTTTATCTGCTGCGACGGGAGCGAGCGACGTCCGGACCTGCACGCCGACTCCGGCTTTCACCGCATGGTTCTCCACGATCGCTTCAGTTTCTGCAGCAGATCGGACTCGATCGGACGCGCTTCCCAATCGCCCGTCTCCTCCCTCACTTTCCCCGTCTTCCAGAGGATCTCTCACGGCCGATCCGCCGCCATCCTCCCCGCCGGCTGTCGGAGCTCCTCTCCTCGCCCCGAGTGTGTGTAGCATAGCGCGACTCGCCGTGCGTGGGGTGTCTTCCTTATTTATACGGCGCCTTTTCCTTTCTCTCTCACCGGGCTTCTTTCTTTCGGTTTCAGCACACGGACCTGTCAGGGCGCCGCAAACTCCTGGCGGGTTTCTCTCTCGACTTGGTCTTACACCTCACGACGTATGAAGCAGCCCTGAATCACACACCGATCCTGAAAATCATTAGGAGTGTGTAAACAGGGTTTGGGGAAAGCCACGCTTTAGCCCAGTGACTCACCGTTAATAACCACCCAGTTTTTATCGGAGGAGAGCAGAGCAACGGAACTCATTATAACAAAAATCATTTAAACTTATCAACTTGACAGTTGGTTACTTTACCGGCTGCGCTTGCATAGCGGCGTCAGCATCATCGACTTGGCTGAACTTCTCCTTTATGGTTCAGGGGAAAATGATGGGATACAAAAACGGCTTCAATAAACGTCGCTCACCTCAGCTTCGCCTCAGCTACAGTGACACTAATCCGTGATTCATTTTACTACTTTAAACTCTTCATTTTCAGTGCCTACAGTACCTACGGGCTTGGCCAATCCATGGCTAGTCTGCAAAGGCCGTTTCCACTTTTGCGTAGTTATTCTCATGAACACTCCCCATGTCACTGGTTCAACCTAATGCTAATCAATCATCCACACTTGATCTACATCTGTTTACTTTACGAACCCCCCCCCCCCCTGACTTACAGTTATCAAAAAGGCAAACATATTCTCATGGAACAATGTACATAAAAATTGCCTGTATGTTCTTGGTGGTGACATGGACATTGACTTGTGACAGTGTGACAGGGCAGGATTTATTTACAGTGACACTAATCAGTGCTGCAGTCAACTGGGACTTTGCGTGAGAGGATCCCGTCCTCCATGTCTGCATTCTGAGTCAGAGACATAACTGGTGGGGGGGTTCTGCTTCATTTTCAGCCCATATACATCCATTATCTATGCTCTCAATCCATCTAGGCAGGAATGTTGCTGACCTGGTTCAGTCCTTTTTAAACGTCTCAATAAAGGCATTTTATCAGTGAATGATACCCAGTGTCAGGCTGTATTTTAAACATGCTGAAGCTCAACAGACGGCGTGCGTGAAAACAGGGTAGCCTTGGGTGGAGTCCTTGGGCAGGGGGAGAGAGGGGTTTGTGTGATCCAAGCAGAACCACAGTGTTTAGAGCAAATTACATTTCCTTGGGTGGTGCCTGACAGACACCCCCCCCCCCCCCCATCTTCCTTTTCTCTCAGCAGTCAGCAGTGGCTGGGTTCCCGTCGGGCACTTCATGTGGAAGCAAGCAAATACCGTTCTTAATCGTAAGACACATCCCACAGGGTAGAAACACGCCGGGCGCGCACACCCCGGGGGAAGGGCGTCGTCCTGGCCCTTCCCAAATGGAAAGCTATGCGATAAATGTCGGTCACCAAATCAGAATGGTGTCACGTTTGGGGGCAAGCGAAACAGGCGACGCAATAAGAGGACTCAAAAACTGACGTGCAAGAAACGACACGAGACTTTGATGACAGGACTAGGGAAACACACTTGAACACGGACTAATATGCACAACACTAATGAACATTAGCAAGACACGGCTGGCGAAACGCTGGGATTCCACACGAGGGCAGCCAGGGGGCGTGGCACACAGGAGGACCGGACGGGAGGCCATGACAAACAGGAACTTTCAGCATGGATCATAATACCGGAATGCATATATCTATATTTCTATACTTCAAGCGTTTTGTGAAAATACTGTCTGAAGTTAGATCTGCTGTGGTTATTCCTACTAAATGTTATACAATACAAGATAATATTCCATAGATCTTACTGTTAAAATGCCACATTTATTAATGAAGCCTATTCAGCATCTCGGATTCCCCGCGACCCTGAATGTGACAAGTGGCTTCAGAAAATGGGCAGATTCAAGATTTTCATCTCTCAGTTACACAATCGTACAGAACAATGGCAGCGAGATGTTATTGGGGCAAAACAACTCCGTCACTGTGCATAAACACATATAAACTATACGGGAACAAGTTAAGATGAAAAACAAAGTAGAGAATATGAACATAACAATTTTAATTAATAATGACAAAATAATCAAACTTATTTAATAAGCTTTGTTATGATGGCATGTTCTTGTGTCTATTGGCATGGCTTGCATTGAAAAAGAAAAGAAACAAAAAAAACAGAAGACTGAAAGAAACATGTGTACAGGGCTCATTTGCACCTCCTTACAGGTAAAGGTCAAGTATTTGAACTGTGTCAGCGAAGATGGATTTTCCATAGCAGGTACTGTAGGCCCTGCCCATGACTCAGCCCCTTTGTCAACACAGCCGGTGAGCCGCGCGGAAGGGTGTGGAGGCCAGCTGTCAGCAGATATCCCGGAGCCAGTCAGGAAGATCGCTTTTGTCCAGCAACAGTGAGTCAGGGAAACATGTGGATGCAGTCCAGCGTTAAATTGAAAGGTTCTAACTGTTGTTACCAGATCGCCCAGGCGCGGTGACCCTCTGACTGGTTTGAAAACATTGCATAGGCCTGATCTGTACTGTGGGGGGGGGGGGCTTCCAGTGTCTTCCTGTCATGTTTAATTACTTTGCCTGACTGAGGGGTGCTAAATATGTATGAAAGCATTTGTAGTTAAGTAGTGCCAAAGTTTTTTTTTTTTTTATTTCAGCTAAAACCATCCCATCAAGAACTGCATTTACATATTTGCCATATTCTTCACACATATCTGACAGCAGAAATACCTTTCAGTCAACGTTTTTTTTATTTTTTCGTTTTTGCCCTGGCAAATTTTAAAATATTGCAAATTATATGTGCATAAGTTACACATGTTACAGTGTTTAAATAAGGTGTTTACAGATATGAATCTACAAAAATGACATTGTTAGAATGGATTTTTTTCTTGGTGTTTACTTATGAATTAACACCAGGGCACGAAAAAGAGAGTGAGAAGGTTAATATAGCTGCACGGCTGCAATCATTTTTTCCACTGGTTCTATTGTTTCTGCTTCCACACCCTCGTGTCATACTTCTCACCTGACGACATGCATGCAGATGCTGAATCATTCACGCCGGAGGCCTGCGTATGACACGCTGCGCCAGGCAGCAGCATTGTTAGGGGAACCGTGCATCATACTCCAAACTGGTTTGTCAGCCTAAATCTACTATTGTACTCTCTGGCATTTCAAACTGCATTCCCAAGGGTAAAAACCACTGGTAATTAGTTTCTCTGTTGTGGCATGCACACGGATGTCTGATAACTGAAATGGTAACTATTCCAAGCAACGAATGTAAGCAGAAAAGTGTCCAGTATGAATAATGTGCCTTTCGTTGGTAATACAGGATGTGCGCGCTTTAGTGCTGCTGAGAGGGTGTCTGAACGGAATATATATGCAGCTTAATACCTACTTCGTATTGCTGCTCTTTAAGTATTTATTGTTGTGCCCTCAAAGGGAGGAAGAAGGGGAATTAGGGGCAAGACATGGATCTGCGAAGCCCCTGAAATGGGAAGCGGAGAAGCCGGACTCTTTGAAAGAGTGTCCCTCCTCTGAACTGAAACGTGGCGGCAGGTCTCACCAGCTCTTCAAAGGAGACCAAAGATTCCCGCAAACGGGCTCGGGTGCTATGACGACGGGCTGCCGCGGCAACCGGTTCGCCCGACACGTCACCGATTCGTCTGCACAGATGGTACAAGGTACATGCATTCATTACGTACAAGTTGTAAATGTCTCTGCAGGAAGGTGGTAAACACCTGACTCCTGCTTATGTCGTATTCATAGTTCCCCCTAGTGGACCAAAGGAAGACACAACAGACATTTTTTCATTCTAATTATCCACAGAGATTGCATACATGATAATGATATACAAGCTGCAGGCAAATACACACAATAGGAGCATTTTCAACGTAAAAAAGTTAAGGCTGAACACTGACTTTGTTTTTTACGCTCTAAAAGGGACGTCAATTCCTGTCTGCCTATAAGCATTACAAGGCTCAGTCACATTAAACTCAGGAAGCTGCTATTGAGGAAGTGAAATTTTTGCTTTTAGTTTTTCATTCTAAAGACATAGGGGGATTTTAAAAAAACTCACAACGATACTTTACTTTCTGTTAACATGAGGGCTGTGAATATTTATATTTATTTACACAGCAAATGCTTTTTCCCCCAAAGTGACACACAAAAGAGGATCAGAGTGCAGGTCTAGTCAGCATCACTGGAGAAGTTGGGATTAAGGATTTTGCCCAACGGCCCAAAGTTTGTATGATTCCTCTGCTGGCTACAGGATGTGAGTCCACAAGCTCTGGGACAGGGGGAGTTTCGATCCACTGAGTTACATACTGTACCACCGCAAATAAGAACTAATGGTGCTCCTGTACTGGCGTACAGGAACCAGGCCATTCCAGACCCGTACCGCAAAGAGACCCTAGTCACTGCGCGGTTCCAGCATGCTTTGGTTTCCCACTGAGGAAGGGTCAGCTTGGTAACGGTGTTGCTGGTTTGGAGAAGGACAGTGTCTTAAAACTGCAGAGATGCTTGCTTACTGCTCACTCGTTGTACATCATGATTTACTGTGTGTTCATTTCCGCTAGCGGGCCTGTGAGAATCGCCGTTCTATGTCAGCATCGAACGCTAGCGGAATTAGCATTTGATTGTGTAAATTCTCATTATGAATCCATTCCGTGCAGCTGTTCTATTATACTTTTTCAAGTTGGAGGTTGGAAATTTTCAGGTTACGAGTTATTGGGAATGCATTAATACATTGTGATGTATGATATGATTAATAATAAATAATATATAAAATATGCCCTTTTTTCCTTCGGATAATCCATACACATTAATGTGGGTCAGCAGTATTTCCGTACCTTTTGACCAATCAGATGGTGCTGACGCAATCAGCGCAGTTTAGTCATGATTTTGGCCCTGCTTACTATGTCAGCACGGGTCTGGCCTGGGTAGGGCTCTGATCATTTACAATGGAAAACCGTCTCTTGGCGGCATGGCTCGGTTCTTGGTGGCAGTGGAAAAGCACCATAAGAGTTCCACTTTCTCTGCTGCTAGTGTCGCATGATCCAGCTCACGGACCCGTCGACCCTCAGAGTTTGTACATATGAAGTACAATAAACATAATTCAGAATTTCCCAGTGAGCCAGACAGACTTCTTTTAACACTCGATTCATGCAATTTCTATTTTGTTTTTCTGAATACATTGTGAACGTTGACTTTTAAGATTGCAAAGTGAACACTGACTTTTATAATGAATTTAAGGTACCTTGACAATGGAAATGACTGCGTCTATTTATTTGTCCTTCTCAGGGATTTTTAAGGCATTATTTTTGGGTTACGACAAAAATTGGCTTGCGACGGGGCTCTCGGAACCAATTAATGACATAAGGCGGGGTTTGACTATAGTATTAACTTATTATAAAATTCAAGCAACTTAAGTCACTTCTATTGATTAAATGTAATTCCACCAGCAAAACTAGGTTACATCAGGGTGGTCTGGTGGTGCTGCTAATGGAACAGCCTACAGGGAACGCAGGTCTGTCGCAGGACAATTCCACATTTACAGAGTGAAATGCGAAAATGAAGAGCCAACAGAAAGGCACCGACGTGTGCTGTAGGAGGGAACCCACGCGGACACATGGAGAAGGAGAAGGCTTCACACGTCAGGGCTGGAATCAAAGTGTCAGGCAGCAGTGTGCCTAATTCCTGCCAACAGAGCGTGTGCCCATCGGCGGAGAGAATGTGCCGCAGAGAAAGATCAGCAGAAATTCCTTTGTTTCTTTCTTCCTTTCTTTGTTTAAAGGAGACTGTGAGCAGCCAAGTCCTGACTGCGGAAGGTCACTATTCACTTTTTTTCCCCTGAGTGAATGATGCCTTCTGCCGCTTGCCACAAAACAATTAACGTCTTCATCCCATACTTACAAGAAGAATCGTTGAAATATGGTGTCATTCTAGTGGGAAATTCTCTTAGTGCATCTTGCTCTCCATGACACACACAGGTGTGGAGTGGCACCCATGGAGCTGGGGGTTAAGGGACTTGCTTGAGGTAGAGGGAGGGGGGCATGCATTGATACAGCACGTTGCCACACACCACAAACAGCCTCAGGGGTGAGAACCAGGGTGCAGCCATGCAGTGGGTGACACCTCAGCACCACACTAGTTTGAACAGAGTGGAACAGTGTGAAGTTTTTTTTTTTGTCCTTTTTTTCCTCCAGTAGCTGAAATGCCAGTCCTGCCACCAACACCCACATTTTCCCTGAAGTTGGAGGACCTGCTTGCAGGACCAGATGTATGGCAAACATCATACCCAGGATGAAACAATCGCAGGTTAAGTAGCCCCATACGCAACAGGGCTCTAGGCCGTGACACATCCTTCCCATGATTGTCATCAAAATGATCTGCATTTTGTGACACAGCAGCTCTTCTGCTGGTCTGTACCCGACAGGCTAGCCAGCATGCAGCTGCATCAGCGAGTCCTGGCCGCCCAACACCCTGTCAGTGATTCAGGGTTTGTGACTCCTGTGTCAGGTTCCCCATGCCAGCATTTATGACATCCACAAAAGCTGGAACAAACCTTTATAAATGCTTATGACGAGTTACAGTATGTCTGCTGTCATGAAGGGCTTATGTTGGTGTCAGGCAGCTGTCACAGAGCACCCTTAAGTAAAGTGTGACCGAAAAACTGATATTAATTAAATACGTGCCAGTGAATTACTTACAAAATAGGCGTGGTAGATCGACGGAGTGTTCTGAGCATTAAAGCGTTGAATAAAGCTGGGTTCATGGCAGACGGAGGCGGAGATGGAGAGTTTTTGAGCAGGCAGTGAAATTGAACGCGGCGCCTTTAAGCGGCCCTTCCCTTCCCTTCCCAATATGGCGCCCGGCTTGTTCCACGTGTGACGCGGACGCCGTGACCTCCACCGTGACCCTCCGCTGAGATCGTTTACTTTCTGCCGTTTTCGAGTTCGCCCGGAGTGTCCGATATGATGCTGGCGGCGCGGAGAGCCCTGCAGCTCGGGATCAGGCTGGCCGCGCTGCCGAAGCGCGGCTGCGCCAGCGCGGTGCCCGTGGACGATGTTGTAAACGGGCTGACCGACGAGCAAATACAGGTAGCTAAAGGACGTGCGAGGATAAGAAGCGACAGACCGTCCACGGTGCAGTTCTAATGCACTCTCATTCACTGTGTGCACCGCATCCTTAATTCTGCGATTAGCACGTTTTTATGTAAAACCAAGCAAGCTTCTTTCGGGCCTGTTTGGGAATCAAATGATAGCAAAAGATTAATAAAGTTGACTCGACGATCGTTCTGATTCTTGGAAAATATGCACAAGCGCGATTTAATTTAATGGTAACACTCTACTTAACGGGGCACAAATAACATAGTACTTATGTATCAATTACCCACACACTAAGTGTTAGTTGCATACTGATCTCGTTAATTAATCATTAATGAATCGTGATGCATGTTTTAGCTTAAGCAGTTACTATATTTGTTATCTGTTAATTCTGTACGCATTTCTGAATAAAACAAATTAAATACTGATCTCATATTTGTACATCAGTAATGAGTCATGATACAACTTTTATCCCAGGCAGTTACCATATTGATTACTATATCTTAATTCTGTAAACCCTTCTGAACTACTAAGGAATTGGTGAACGAACAAGTCATAAGTAACGCATGTGAAACACTGATCTCATGTTTGTTCATGATTAATGAATCATGACGCGTCTTTTGTCCTAAAGAGTATAAGAATAGAATATTTAAGACATATTTCTAGATGACGTTCATAATTTGTACTTCACTAGTAACTGAGTTATTACTAAGTATCTGTGCCCCGTCAAGTAAACCGTTAAAACCTTAATCAGTATCAGCTCCAGGCTCAAAATGATGCTCTATTTACGATTAGAAACTAAACGATCTTTACTCTTTGTGAGTGTTTGCAGCTGACGTGGAGCTGACTTTGCGAACAGCGACAATACTCCACATTAGAATAAAATACACGCATTGAGCTTAAAAAAAAAGTTATTTGCCACGGCTCTAAAAAGATCTGGATAAATGTATTAAAACCACGGGTCCGGTTAACATTGTAATTAAACTATACGTTTATGACCGACACTCATATAAAAGTTATATAATAGCTCCACAAAGTTGAAAGATTGCCTGCATGCCGTTTTTGGGGTGGACATGGGAAGCTTTTGTGGATTGGTGTTTAGCTGAAGGCAACATCCCGGACTCCTCAACTGGAACATAACTATAAGGATTTTAATTATTTAGATTGGTGTTACATTTATAAATTATTATTACTAGTACAGTATGTATACATAATTGAGTCACAACAAAATAATAAGGATAATTATTTCAACTGGAAAGATTTTGTGACACTCAGAACTTGTTGTTTAATCTTACATAGATGAAAACTGTCGCTTGTTCACTAGGTGAATGAAAATGTCAATTGTCGGCTAGGGTGGTGCTTAAAATAATATGAAATAAATTTGGGTATAGCAGGTTAGCTTACTGATAGGAGGTTACCTTAGTGATTGATCTGCATGGGTCCAAGTCCCAGGAGAAGTTCTACTGTTGTACCTTTGAAGTTAAATTTTGACTGCCTGAGTACAATCTGTTCCAGCCATATGTGAATTAAAAAATAGGAAGTTATATGCACAAAGGAGAGTGGAAAGCAAAGGAACAAATAGGTGTTTTGCAGAATGTATTATCTTTATACATCAGATTCTCAGATGTCATTTAGAAAGATGGGTCACAGGGTCTTGTGGAAATGCACATACGCTTTCCTTTCACTTCCTGTGATATACTTTCTTTGTACTGATGTGCTATCTGGAAAGAAATTAAGATTAAACTATAAAATGCACATTTGTGGTATAAGATGGTAATTTCCACATAGTTACCATCTTATATGGTGAGTATTCTTTCTTTGTATGGTTGAGCTTGCATACATGTCGCCTAGGTCAACACATACTCGAAATTGTCACGGTCGAGGTTTTTAATACTGCATAGGAATCCCATAAGTAGAATCAATATTTAAGTTTAATGATGGGCAGAACAAGCGTATTATACAAATGGACAGTCGTTTGTATTTGAAGTTATTTGAGGAGATGAGAAGAATGTATTGGTGCGTTCCAGTAGTACTCATAACTCGTAAATTCCGAATTCACGGCCGGAAGTTGCAACTGGAACGCCCCCCGAAGTCGGAATTACAAGTTGTGAACGCGTAGGAATCAACACAAACCCGACTTCAGAATTCAAGATGGCCGCGCCCTTTAATCAACAGAGGTTGTTGTAGTATTATTAGCGCTCGCATCTTTTGTGGCTGATTAAATTGGTCGACACACCATATTGTCCAACCACTACCTGTGGGCATGTTGCGAGGGTGTTTTTATGCACAAAATACTGAGATATTGGGATTTCTCGCTTAGCCAGATAACCTGTCAATTTTAAGGTACTGTAGTCCCCGGCATCGCTAAACGGTTTTCTGACTTGTTGTACTGGAACGCGGCGAACTCGTGTGTGACGTCCTTCCCAGTTCTGTGTTTCGACCTCCAAGGTAACTGGAACGCACCATATGATTTAAGACAAGGAATGCTGATCCCTGCCTTTTTTCCCTGCAGCTCAGGCAGACGGTGCGAAGGTTTTTCCTGGAAGAACTGGCCCCCCATGCAGATGAAATTGACAAGAGCAATGAATTTAAAGGAATGCGGGTAAGATAATTAGATCCCACTTCTTACTACAGTATGATGGTGTCTACTGTGTTTCACTGTAGAGGTTTTTTTTCTGCCTTGTGTGGAAGCAGTCAGACTGTCAAGCTGCATTTCAGCCTTTTTCCTGAAGATTTCCTTCATCTGATAATGGGGAAAGTCACATGACTAAGCATGTGACAGTGGACCAATCAAATGGCAAAATAACCAGCCGTTAATCTGCACGAACACATGAGGAGAAAGATGTGCTCTGAATGTCAGGATGCATTTCCACTTATGGGGAACTAAAGATAGACACATTGCCGCCAAGTGAATACTGACGGATTCGATTTTTTCAAAATGAAATGCAGTTTTGTTTTTTTATTTTTTTGAACCACGTTCAGAAGACAACCTTTCGCAGCTCAGGATTATAAAAAGTAACAACCAGACATGGTTTTGTTCAGCTGTGGGTCAGTGGCAGTGATGGTCCAAAACCCTGAGCCCAAGGCAAGCTTCAGCAGCCAAACTCACTTAGTCTCGAATGCTGTGTGCCGGGGGTGTGCCAGTGGTTTGCCAAGTCCGCGCTCTGGTGCAAGATGGCACCCTAGGTGATCGCCTGTGTTGCCAAATGGGTTGACAGGCACTGCTTGGTTATATTAGAAAAACGTGGATCCACAAAAAAATTCTATTGAACAAGCATGAACTAAGAATGACTGATTTGCAAGTCATAACTGACATTAAGAAAAACAAAATTGTTGTTGATTTGTCTTAGGCAAGCATGATCTATCTAATTATACACTATATTGCCAAAAGCATTGGGGCACCTGCCTTTACTCACAAATGAACATTATTTGACATCCCATTCTTAATACATAGGCTTTAATATGGAGTTGGCCCACTCATTGCAGCTATAACAGCTTCAACTCTTTTGGGAAGGCTTTCCACAAGGTTTAGGAGTGTGATTATGGGAATTTTTGACCACTCTTCTAGGAGAGCATTTGTGAGGTCTGGCACTGATGTTGGACGAGAAGCCCTGGCTCGCAGTCTCCGCTCTAATTCATCCCAAAGGTTGAGGTCAGGGGCTCTGTGTAGGCCCACAAAGTTGGGAGCATGAAATTGCCCAAAATGGCTTTGTATGCTGAAGCATTAAGAGTTCCTTTCTCTGGAACAAAGCGGCCAAGTCCAACCCCTGAAAAACAACCCCACACCATAATTACCCCTCCACCAAACTTCACGCTTGGCACAATGCAGTCAGGCAAGTACCGTTCTGGCAACCTCCAAACCTAGACTCATCCTTCAGATTGCCAGACAATGAAGTGTGCTTCGTCATTCCAGAGGACGCGTCTCCACAGTTCTAGAGTCCAGTGGCGGTGTGCTTTACACCACTGCATCCGATGCCTTGCCTTGTAATTGGGGATGTAAGGCTTGGATGCAGCTGCTTGGCCATGGACACCCATTCCATGAAGCTCTCTACGCACTGTTCTCGAGCTAATCTGAAGGCCACATGAAGTTTGGAGGTCTGTAGCTATTGTCTCTGCCTCAGCATGCACTGTCCCTGCTTTGTGATGTAGTGTGGTGTGTCAACAATGACAACTGATCAACCTTTCAATTTAATTTCAATTTCCTTTCAATTTATCACAGTACCACGCTTGAATTCACTGAGCTCCTGAGAGTGACCCATTCTTTCACAAATGTTTGTAGAAACAGTCTGCATGCCTAGGTGCTTGATTTTATACACATGTGGCCATGGAAGTGACTGGAACACCTGAATTCAATTATTCGGAGGAGTGTTCCAATGCTTTTGGCAGTATGGTATAGATTAAAAGGAATGGCTTTTGCATCATAGATGAAAGCTTTACTGATTTTACTGGGCTGTCACTAATGAAAGGTTTTAAAAAAAATCAACCATCAACAATGTGTTAAAACTACAGGCTCTGCATTTTTCTTTCTCGCTATATTTTATTATTTAGGTCATACAGTATGACTGTAGGGCACATGCTTATAAGATTGGCAGTAGTGTAAGATGGCATTTAATTATTTGGCTAATTCATTTATTGCTACATTGTCTAATACAGTGGTTTGCAAACCTACCAAAGGGGACTTCCCAGCCATTCCATATATGTATTTCTTGCCACTGGAATACCTGATTGCTGTAATTAGCTGCTCATTAAACCTATTATTAGCTGAATCAGTTGTGCTACTGGTGGAACATAACATATGTGAAATGAATTGGGGGGTGGGGGCAGTTTGAGAGCCCCCCAACCGGCGGATGGGTCCAACACGTGAAAAGCATGAGCGGACATTAGCGTTGCTGTCAGTGTTCTCATGCGTGATAATTTAATTATGTACTTAGGCATCTGCTACAATCGAATGACTGTTAAACATGTGGTTTGAAACGGACTCCATTAGCTCCTTGGTGATTGAGTGCTAAAATGTTTGTGGGGGCAAAAATCACGGGAGCTGGGGGGCAGTCTAGTGGTGCATGTGATTAGTTGCCTGGGGAGTCCATGGGAGGACTCCCAGCTGGCACTAGAACCACGGGGGTGGGGGGGGGGGATTATGTGGCAGAGCATTATGGGAGCCAGGAGGTCCTCTCTCTGCGACATTTGTCATGACCGGTGTGTTTACTGGACCGGCAAAACAAAATGTATTTTCCCCTTGCGACTGTCT
>JAODKL010000027.1:4084442-4111140 GCA_026780765.1 Petrocephalus schoutedeni | reverse complement strand
CCTCTCTGGAAGGCAGTACAGACACTGCGTTTGTTATATCCCCGTTACCATGTGTTTACACCTCTCTGGAAGGCAGTACAGACACTGTGTTTGTTATATCCCTGTTACCATGTGTTTACACCTCTCTGGAAGGCAGTACAGACACTGCGTTTGTTATATCCCCGTTACCATGTGTTTACACCTCTCTGGAAGGCAGTGCAGACTCTGTTACTTACTTACGCTTCTTTTGCTACAGACCCTGCTAGACCCCGTGAACAATGAGACTCTCTCCGGCCACGGAGCCCTGTAGTCCCGCCATAAGTCAGAATTGACCTCCAGTGAAGTCCATCCTCTTGGAGGATTTCAGTACTGGACCTTGTTCGGGGAGCCCTAACTAAGGCAGCCCAGGAACATGCTTTAATATTAAGGCCCCTAATCGCAACAAGTGCAGCCTGCGAGGGTTTTGTCAGCATATATGTCACGGCGATGCATTAATCGTCAGCAAACGTAGCTCCGCCTGGCGGGCTGCCTGCTTGTCTAGGCTTCAGCATAACCTCTGTCCAACTTTTCTCCACCCAACCTGCTGCAGGTTAGTGAAGGCTGTTGTGTCTGTAAGTGAGCCATAGTGCACGGTAACCTCAGTGGTGGTTCGTGGACGGCGTGCCCTCCACTAATGGCTAACAGGTGCAAAGAAAGCTCCGGAAAACCGCGAAACATTTCTTGTAAGCCATAAACGTAATGCAATAGTCCAACATAGCACATATGGCCTGCACAATGACATTAGGGCCTTTTGATCAGATTACGGATCAGAGTGGATGTTCTGTGGTGTTTCTGACGTAAGTGGAGGAGACGAGGAGCTGTCAGGACGCAGGCGTCCGACCCGAGTCGAACGCGACGATTATTGTAATGATAATGATGACCTTATTTCTTCTGCTCTTCCTACAGGGGGCAACGGCTACATCAATGATTACCCCATGGGGCGCTTCCTGCGCGATGCCAAGCTGTATGAAATTGGGGCCGGCACCAGCGAGGTCCGCCGAATGGTCATCGGCCGGGCCTTCAACGAGATGTTCAAATAGACCAGCTCGGGTGTTTTGGGGGGGGGGGGGGAGGCGGGGTCAAATGAAACTCTTTGAAGCTGTGAGGCCTCACAGATAGCCACACTTTTTTCCCGTGGGGTACTTCAGCTCAGACTTAGACAGCTGTGGGCCTCCTATAATGTCGGAATGACTGCGGAGGGAGGGGGGCCCCCGCCGCCTACCGCAAAGGGGGTGGGGGGGGGGGCAGCTGTTTAGGAGTGGGAACGGCTTCCTCGGGCAGTTCCCGGGAATGTTGGGTGGCATGCCACACCCCTACTTTCACCCCTGGCCGCCTCCTTGGGCGCGGGCTGCGCCGCCTGGTCGGGAGTCTGCTCACATTTGAAGGATGACTTCCTTCCAAACAGGACCTGCAAACAGCCTGCCGTCTCACATCTCTCGCCATCCTTTCTGCGAAATCATTTCCCATAATGCACACCGATTCCCTTCACCTTCTACAGCCACCCCCCCCAGAAACCTGAGATCGCTTAAATTTTACATGCCGTTGTTTGGCCTTTAAATATAGTTACTCTTTGTTGGACCCGTCTGACCTCAGTACAAACTCGGACGCGTCACTTTGTGTTGCTCAGTGGTTTGTTTCACAGGCTTTTCCTGTAATGAGGAAGTGTGGCCGTCTCCGTTGATGCCGGGAAGCCCAGGAAGAAACGTTTCTTTTGTGTGACTGTAAGACCGTGTCACAAATGAGGCGCGGAGCTTCCAGAGCCATTAATGGATATATGTACCTCGCAAGCACTAAGATAAAATGTGTCATTATAGGATTTAAAACCACGTCCTCCTTTGATGTGTAGCTTCTGTAGCATAATTTTTTAATCAGTAGCTGGATACTGTAATTCTTAGTTGTTCTTGTGTACCTGTACAGGGAGAACAAAGTGGAATAAATCATTTATTTCCAACAAAACTGGTAATATACTTCTGATTTTTAACTATTTTTTTTTTTGAGTGAACTCCAAAACACTTGCTCTTTGTTTTCAGAAAATCCTACCGTGCTGACAAATGTGGACAGAACAGTTTAAATTATTCATCATGAGCCAACAGGTTTTCTAAATAACTGAGATTCATTTTGGGGGGGAAAAAAGCACGGCCCTGTCATTCTGTCGTTAAGCTATGATTGTCGGGGAAAGCGGGTTAAAAATATGGAGATTGTAATAGAAATAATGAGGTGATTGCTTTTAAGGCAAAAGATAAGGTAATGATGGAGATGCTGAATTCAGTTCAACCTTCCTCCATCCAGTCTAGCCATTCTCATAGCGCGTATGCAGCAAAGGATTGTGGGTAGCATGTAGCCCATCACAGGAAGCTCTGGGTAAGAGGTGGTGGCTTCCCTGGCCAGTCCTACACATACAGAATATATTAAGTAGTGCCCACAAGGCGTCTGCATTTCCACATCCATGTATTTAATCTCTTGCAGCGCATAGCTCAGGGTTTGGGGGAGGGGCACACACTTAATTAGCGCACAGCTGCGCACCTCATTTCTGTGAGGGTGCCGACGCCTCCCTCACAGGCGTCCCCGTCGTTTGGGTGATGTCCCGCTCGGTGGGTGGGGCCCTTGTGCTGCTCTCTGAACAGCTCAGCGAAGCCCCGTCTCTCCGGCCGTGTGTCAAAGCACAGACCCTTAATTACTGCTCTGCTGCCCTGCAATTTCACCCCCCCCCCAATCGCTGCGAGCACTAACATCAAGGGGTGCCGGAACACCGTTAGAGATAAAACCTCCACTCTTCTTCAGTATTGCTTTCTGCCTTTTACCCACAAATGCTGTACTACTAAGCTATGGGATTTTATTTTAACAGAATGATCATTTAATATTTTGCCTTTTTCCCCCCCTCACATGAAGTATGGTTCTTAAAAAAATGAGTCACAGTAGTAGCTATATATAAGTATATATGTATTATATATGTGTGTCACACATGCTATATATAAGTGTGAAGGTGTCAAGACTTTGGAACAGTAGGGTTCTGATATTTTTGCCCAAAATCTGCCATAGTGGTGAGTAATCTAGCCTTGTTATTCATTATGACAGACATCTGAGAGTGTGGAAGAACAGAACTAGAATGAATCCTAGAAGGGCGTAAACAAGCTAGAAATCTGCACAATAGAATATACCAGGTAACAAAAGCCTGGACAGTACAGTCTAGGACATGAGTGCTACGTCTGCCTATGCAGAGCATCCGAAACACTTTGCCTGCGCGTATGGTGCGTGTCACCGGAGCCCCTGGCCTTTCACTAATCTGCACTGACAAACTTGTTTGTGTATGGCTCGGGGGGACTTTCCCCACACTTAATAATGGGATATTAATAATTAATCTGCTCTAGCACAGGGCGATATTTTTTTTTTTAAATAGTTTATACTAATTAAATGTCTGTGGGAATTTTACTGGTAATTTATGAGAATGGTAGCATGGTAAAATGAAAGCGTAGTTGGCAATGGGGAGGGAAAGGCAGCATTATCACTGGAAATGCTGTCCCTGTGTGTCGTCTTTGCAATAGCTTAATGGTAATTAGCGCGCATTCCTGATGTTCCTCTTACCCGACGTGGCTGTTCTGCATTTGTCACGTAACGGTGAAATTCTCCGACGCGAGTTATGGCTGACTGACGTTAGACTGACTCAGCCCGCAATTGGCGTCTGACGCATTCATTCCGATCCATTGACCGAGTGCCCGGGGAGGGGGGAGTCGGGTTTGGTGACGCCGAGCTGGTGGGCGACACTGGCGTTAATTAACGCAAAGCCGTGTGTCGCAGGAAGTGACCCCGCAAATCCATTGCTGCGGGGTCAGGGGGTGACTGCGGAGAACAAAAATGCATCCCCAACCTGCAAAGGAGCCCCCCACCGGCGGCTGCAAACCCGGTAATAATAGCCCAGCTGCCTCTCCTTTGCTCTCTGCCCTATCCTCCAGATCTCATACATCCACGTCCCTTTTTTTTTTTCTTCCCAAAGCGCAGTGACTTCTCTTGGCAAGCTGCATTGCAGACACCGAGCGGCCCAGTGGCGTGGCTCTGCCCGCCTCTCCGTCATCAGGATTCTGGGTCGCTCTGACGAAACGCCACAGCCCAGCTCCGCTGAAGGATGCTCACGGTTCAAAATAAAAAAAAAAATTATAAATAAATATATGCCTACCTTTTAACCCTGACGCAGGTTTAGAGATCTCTCTGGCACAATTTGTTCCTCCCTTACTCACGCAGTGCTGCCTTTTTGATTCCCCGAGAGCTCGGATGAAAAGGCCTGCCACTCATTTTAATGGCTTTCACAGTACTGCTCTCTCTTCTACTAACTTGCCATCGAGCGTATTTCCCATGCAAGCACTCGATAAATCTCCAAAAGACCTTGCTCTTTCAACAGGCCGCCCCGTGATCATTTCCCCGCCCACGCTGTTGCACATCCACGGCATCTGCCCCCCCCCCCCGCTTTACCAGCACACCTGCAAGGTAGCACTGTGTTGCTGAATCAGCACTTCAGCCAGCTCTCTGCAGTTAAGCCCTGGCGTGTGTCCGCCCCCTTTCCGAAACTCGCTTTTCCGTGCGGTGTTGCCGTCATCCTGGGGAGTATGAGGCAGGACAAACAGTGGATGGGCGCGGCTTAGGGCATTCAGATGCGCTGGTCCTAAGGGGGGGGAGGGGGGGGGGTTGCCATCGCTGGTCAACCTGATTTAAGGGAACTGAAGAACGTGAAGAAAGCCCGAGTGATCACGTGTGGGAGAAACTCAGACCAGGGGCCTAGAGTTAAAACCACAACTCTGGAGGCCATTCAGGCATCTCCTAAGTGCTTATGTGGTGCAGGGTCACTGCAAGCCTGGAGCCAATCCCAAGCAGAACAGGGCACAAGGCTGGGAGACACCCTGCACAAAACCCATCCATTTTCTGAAACCACTTTTCCTTTTGGGTCACGGGGGGTCCAGAGCCTATCCCAGAAGCTATGGGCACAAGGCAAGGAACAACCTGGGATGGGGGGGCCGCAGCCCATTGCAGGGCACATTCACACCTAAGGGCAATTTGGTAACTCCAATTAGCCTCGGCATGTTTTTGGACTGTGGGGGGGAACTGGTGTACCCGGATAAAACCCCACAATGACCCAGGGAGAACATGCAAACTTCACACATGTGGAACCTGGGTGGGGACTTCAACCCTGGTCCCAGAGGTGTGAGGCAACAGTGCTAACCACAGCACCACCGTGCCACACCTGCTATAAAACCATTTAACTCTAATGTGATCTTATAAATATGTTTTTTCCCCCCAGAGGAAACATGACTATTTATATGTTCTCTTAATAGTGTAACTATGAAAGGAAGTCATAACGAAGTGGCTCCTGACATGTGAAGACAGGGCTTACGGGGCTAATTACAGGCTGTGAAGAGAGGTTTGCTGTTAGCGACTCGGGATAGCCTGCTATTTGCGGCTTAAAGGGGTGGGGGTCCATATTCTAAAGCTTCTTTTTACTGTGATAACAGAGCAATGAAAACCCCCTTTTTCGCTAGCGAGCTAAGTAGTATGACATTTGTTCCTTGCTTGCAGCAGTGCATATGTGCCATACTATATATGACGTAAAGGTATGATTTTAAGAATGAGAAGACGATGCATAAAGTTATGGCTCATTCAGTTTGAAGGGTAGGTCATGCGAACTGGGGAAATGCACGCAGTGCATACGACGAAATAACAAGCGAGGGCTGGGAGCCAAATGCTCATCCTCGGTAACGTTAATGATTCGTAAATTCCGCCGCATTCCGACACTGTGACAGAAGCTCGCTTCGGTAATTGGTGCGCCTGCCTCATGGCCAATATAACATTTTACAAAACATCATCAGACTTATTAGTCCAATTATCCAGTACAGATAATCAACTATGGCAGCCCGTAGAAGTCAAATTATCTTCATTTGTTTAACCGCATCGTAATGCACTTTCCCTGTGTAATCTGATTATGTCTGCATATAGAATTATTTAATTGAAGAACTGTTCAAGTACTGTTCAATGTTCTCGCTTAGCCCGACTGTTACAGGTGCAGTAATGCGTACTTAATGCTGAAGGACAGCCTGTGTATGATCTCAGTTCCATTTGAACTATAGCAGTGCCCCGGCCATTCTATAAAGGGCAAATAATCAAATAGCTTGGTAAACCGTAAGTGTGGCCAAGCTGAAGGAAATGGAATCAAAATCTAATAGAGTAAGTCTCTATATCAATATGGTAATTGAATCGAACCTCCATCCTGCCATTTTTTTCATCCACCACCCAGTTGCTTATTTAGGTGATCTGGAGCCTATTCCTGGCAACACAGGGCACAAGGCAGGGGCAGACCCAGGACTGGATGCCAATCCACTGTAGGGAACGTACACCCACACACTATGAGCGATGCATTTAACTGTATGTCTTTATAATGGGGGCATACAAACGCCACGCATGCCCGGGATGGAGTTCAAACCCACAGCCCTTGACTTCCTGGAGTCACTGCCTATGCGACCGGGGACTATCAATGCAGTAGACCGGTATCTGTGGACACATTAATATGGAGATGTTTTTAACCACCCTTTTACAAATAAATTGATTCAGTTTGTTCCCGCTAGCGGCAAGCACATTAAACCAGTTTTTTTCATCATTTTCTCCCCCGTTTATTGTACGCACATTTGATGGCAGAACCGTATTGGGCTGCGGCTTATAAGCCTTATTATCGAGTCTCATAGATTAAGCCTGATAGCATAAACTCGATCTTTCAGGGGTACTGTCGTGTGAAGACAACCCGCAAGGTCAATTTATTATTATTATTATTATTATTATTATTATTATTATTTTCTGTTGTTGTTGTTGTTGTAGAAGGATACACTTGACTGCATTACCCCCTTTCAGAACTGAACAAATATAAATCACTTTTGTTTCTAGGCAACTTGTATAACGCGTATTACCTCGAGAAATCACGAGATGCTTGATTGACTGGTGCTTTTGGTTTTATACAGGGCTCACGCTGAGTTTGAACTACGTGGGCTGCTGCTAAGTCGGCTAGGACGCGGTGCTTGACGGCCCAAAAGTCGCAGTAGCCCTGCCGAAATTGTGAGTGCCACGCCCATGTGGCAGGGCTCGGGTCCCCGGTGCCCCCAAACCATACTGGCGCGCATACGCCCACCTAAATATACGCAGTGTTGTCATTGTCAGATAAGCCATTGAAAGCCATCGCGAACTTTCCCGAAGTCTTTGCGGGAGAAAAAGATCGCGACGACCAACCCCCCGACTATTCATAACGTCATTTTGCGTCGGGCAAACATTGGTTCTCCTTTCCGTCTAGTGGGTCTCCTGCCATACGTGTAATTATAGTCCACCCATAAGAAGAGATGCATTTCGACCCAGTTTACAATCGACGACTAATTTGGCGTGAACATTAGCAACGCAATTAAAACTTACGCCCAGATATACGTTTCAGTAATTCGCCCCCCTCCCCTCCCCTATTTTTGTCGACACTGACAAGGTAACGCGTGCGTCGGGAAGGTTCGTGGCCCTTTAAGAAACTCCATGTTTTCCTAGCATGTGATGCGACAACACAGAGAGGATGATGCTGTTATGTAAAGAAGCAGCGTAAAAAAGTGCTTCTGTTTTAGTGTGCTTCACTCGTAACTGCGCGGTATATATATATTTTTTTCGGTCTTCCCCTATAGATCCCGGGGCCTTAGGATCTATAAGGGACGTGGCGATCTCGAATAGAGCAGCAGTTTTTTCCAGAGGGCTGAGATAGCAGTTACGCACATGCTACTGTATATGTGATACAAAATATCCAATGCATTCGGTACCTGCTGCAATGTAACTAAGTATCCGATCGCTCGGCGCGGTGAGTAGCCAGCAACTGGCTCGCCTATGGATTGAATTCACTTTTACAGAATTGGTGAATTTCACGTCTCCGAGGATCGCACATTCCTGTTTTTCTTTTCTCCTGATTTTGGGAATATTTTCACTTGGTGTGTGGAAGAGACGGAGAAGCGGTGCGACCGCCGACGGTATCGCACGATTCGGCAGAGGAGAACAACAGGAGCGGACTTGTCTGGCTCCATAAACTGGCCTTGGCTAGTGTGACCCAGAGATCACTGAACGGGAAGTGATCGTCGCTATCACCGAGCTCCGATCAGGGTGAGTCCACCCGTCCGTGGTGCCAGTTACAATGTTTCAACTTTTTAAATGCGTTTTGGTGTCTTTGCATTGTCTTTGGCGACCCGTGTCTCTGCGATGCTTTCCACGCTTCCCTGAGCGACGTACTTGTGATCAGAGCAACTAATTCGGCGATATGCGCGAAGATGTGGTTGGTGTGTGTTTGAGCTGTCTAAGTAGATGGCTGATTTGGGGGGGGGGGGTGTTTTCTCTCTTTAGGGGTTGTGTAATTTACTGTGTCCCGGTGTTTTGGAAAACATGTTAGGTCGATGACTCAGACGTATACATCGGTCTTTCGGTCGGAAATATTTCAAGTTTATCTGGTGGTCGTGTAATAATGTCATATTCGGGATCGGAAGGACAAATGTCCGAAATGTTAGGAAGACGTTGCGAGGACTCGGACATTGAAACGTTGTGAGGTGGGTAGGTGGTAGATTTCTACCATAAATAACAGGCGTTGGTGTTTTTTTGTGTGGTGGACTACATTACATTGCCCAGCCGTTGACGTGCGAAGGGAAGTGGGGCGCAGAATTGGATGCGTGATCTCACCAGGGACAGGCAGCTCTGAAAGGCGGCGATCGGGGCTTTTCTGGACATCCACAACAGCTGATTTGTGTTTAAAAAACAAGTAATGTGTTTCCATGTAGTAATGAGGCGTTTTTATCGTACATACATCCGTGTCCGCCTGTGTCTAAAATTAAACCCGGGGAAAAAATAGTTGCATGGTATTAGACGTAGGTGTTATTCCGTGGAAATTTAATGCATGAATCACGGAACCTGTTTTTGTGCAGTCGGGTTGAGTCTTTCAACTTTTCGGATATTTTGAAGTTTGTTGTTTTATGCGAAGGAAAATTGGAAAATGTTGATAGAAGAAGGAGTGGATTTGTAAAGGCATTTAGACGACCGCCGTGTCCTTTTCCTCGGTGGCCAAGGGCTTGTGGACAGATCGAGTAAACGCGAACATCACCGAACATGTTGGTTTTGAATATCCCGAAGTTTGTAGCAGCCGTTCTAAATTTCCCATTATTAACAAATCAGAAATTGTACGTTACGCCTATTTATATGGTGCTTAGTGACTGCTAACGTATTTAGCAAGCTGTTGTTTTTTCATGAAGTTTAAGCATCTACACATTTTAATGAGTTTGAAATTACAGTTTTGTCTTTGATGCTCCAGTTATAAACTGGAGCATCTGGGAATGTACATACAGTAAATGCTTTTGTGGTAGCTTAGAACGGTCCACGACTCAATTTGTAATAATGAAACGAAAACGAAATCCAAGTTTGAGCTTTCTGATTTTTTTTTTGTGCACCAAAGGGGTTTTGTTTACTGTGAGCCCTGTCATCCGCATACCTTATCAGTATCACGGTGAAACAGGAAGAACTGATGAATAACTTAGTCAATATGACTGTTTTGGAAGGATTGCGGTTTCATTTTTGGTTGGTATTAACGGTGTTTGTGAACAGAGCTATTTTTTGGGACCATTTTGAGATTGGGTTTCCCCGCGCTTATCTGCCCTGATTCTAACAGCGATGAGTGGAGAAGGGAGAGTTTGAGTAAACTGATTAGCTAGGAACTAACGTGTAAATAAGGTTACTTGTTAGCCCCTAGGTGTCCTAGTTGTTGAGGAAGTTAAACCTCATGGTAGCTATCTATTCTGTGAGGTCTGGATTTGTCCGTGTCAGTGTATCCAACTGTCTGAATAAAATGCTGAAAATCTCTTGTATGCTTTGAGATTGAAAGAGCCCTTTACATTTCTGATGTCTGATTGACCACCAGCGCTGTGCTGTTCCTGGACTTTGGTTATTTGTGGTGGGTTGTGCCTTGCTGTGATGTATGTGTGTTGTTGGTTGGCACTGTAGCCTCACACCTTCTACGAATGGGAGTTGGAATCCTGCTCTTGTGTCCATTCTCCCTCTCTCTGGCTTAGATTAAGTCAGTTAATGTTTTGGTGAATTATAGGTATAACTAAAGTATAAAGCCTGTTGTGCATGAGTGTATGCTTTTTGATGGACTGCCATCCCGTCCAGGTTATTCCTTGTTTCATACGCCGTGTTGCCTGGGATAGGCTCCAGGGTTTCATAAACAGCTATGGATGATTGTAGAGAGCATAATTATTGTTTAAGTAATGAGACACATGATACCTCCAGCCCATTCGCGTAATGCCCAACATATGATTTTAGTAATATCTGGTTCTGCTCCTGTGCGCGCTGGTTTTGACACCTATTGGCCTCTTAACAGTCTGCACACATTGCATTTATTAAGAAATGTTGTGCGACATGTTTCATCTATTAACCGGTTAAAGCCATGAGCCCTCTAAGTCGAGTTGCATTTCATCTTTTTGGGGGATAACAAGGGGTAAATGCGTCACCTTTGATCTTTCTTCTTTTCGGAAACATGGAACTTAAGTAGCGCAGATTACATTTAAGTCTTCAGAGTCTATGAAGTAATTAAGCGGTGAAGTAGTGAATTTGCCACTGCATTTGACGTTCATTCTTTTCAAGAGGCATAAATGAAGGGATATTGTTTCGCCGCTAATAAGTACAATTACACATTCAGAATTCCTCATTGAAGTGTGTATTTTATGCTGTGAATTAGGCAGAAATCAGCTGACAGCTCTGTAGTGCTTAGCCGGTTAAATGATGCCAAAATTTCAGTCAAGACACTAATTTTAGTAATTATATGGAGTATAGCATAAATGTTGAAACGCTATCCAGAATAAGTGGGGGGATATAGTTTGATAACTATAAAAACTCCAGTATGATACTTTTGATTGTTTAGTACTGGTTAACTAGTGGATTTGCCGCCATATACCCATATGTTGTCAGTTCAGTCAGTGTTATAATGAAAGATGTTCACCTGTTTAGTGCAATTCCAAAACTGTTAATGTTTCAAACCCTGAAACACTTAAAAATTTCGGGAGATCCCACATTTTGAGAGTGTTGGAATATGGCTCAGTCCCTCGGCAAAATGCTTCTTTTTAAATCCCCAAACACATTTATTGATAAATATTTATCAGCCCCCCCCCTCAGATCAAAGGACAGAGACCGGCTGTATATCTTACGCAGGTTGAGCAGTCACTCTGCTGTACTTCATCAAAGCCCCATCCATCATCCATAACTCTTTCCCCTGTAGAGGACTCCATTGATCCTGTAGCAAATCCCAACAAGGAGAGAGTACAAAGCAAGGGACCTCCTGGACAGTATCTCAATACCATGACAGCATGGGGGCTCGGGTAGGAAGCTGTGGCTATAATCAGAAGGTTGCTGGTTCAAATCCCAGGGATTTTACCATTGGGGCCTTCAGCAAGGCCTTTATCCCCCAATTACGTTCTGACCCTACTTTCAGTTGTACGTCACTTTACATAAAAGTGTTCTTTATATAAAGAAAGCATAAATAATGAAATTGTTGTGGATTCAAAGGCTCATGTATCGCTGGCAGTCACCAAAGCTTCCCACTGGTCTATAACTTCAGCACTAATAGCTTGTACATCTTGGTCGTTATCAGAGTGTTGGGATTGATATTTGCGAAACACAGGGACAGTGACTGTGATGTCATAGGCCTTGTGATTACATCATTATTTTTAAGACGTTAGATCTGACTCAGAGCGCTCAGTGAAATATCTTCAAAAACCCCCAACTCGCTAAATAGGATTAATTTGGGTAATTCATCTGCTGTGCACCTCCTTCCCCATACAGATTGTCACCATCTGCATGTAGGTTATGACTTTCAGATGGTGTGGGGGCGGGGCTCGGGGGTGGGGTGACTCTAAATGGTCGTTATTGGGTCTCGCTTGAGTGGAAATGGGCCGATTGTAATACGACCGGGATTGAGTACACGCAGTCGCCCGATTAGGTAGCACCAGGTGTTGCTCTTAGATCGCCTACTCCCTCCTCCCCTTTGCTTCTTGCTAAACCCCTCCTTGCCCAGAGGAGAAGGGTATTATGGGTATTATGGGTATTATGGGTGTACCCCTCAGCGGTAAGTGGCTCCCATTGCCAAGGTACTCCCCCTTCACCTGCAGTCACCTTTAGATTGTTCTCGCGGCAAGCAGGGACTGAATTAATGATGCCCCCAGTGATGCTGCCACTTGTTTCTCGTAGTGCTTCCTACCAACAAGCGCTAATCAAATGCCAGAGAATCACGCTGGCTAATTAAATGGGGGGTGCTTATGTTCTGCTCCGCTCTGAGCCGCGGGCTTCCCCCCGTGCGTGACCCGGCTGGGGGGGGGCTGGCAGGCGGGTGACACAAGGAGGTCACTGTTGCCGTGCTTCAGTCACTCTCCTTCTCACTGGGATTAATATGATAAAAACGGTCTGGTTCCGCTAAGCGGCTCCACCGGTTTCCCCTCCGCGAGCCTCTTCGTCTGTGCATGAAAAGGCTCCGTTTGCGCTAAATTAGCTGCCAAGTGGCAAGTTTTCCCAAATCTTTTGTTTTTGTTTTCCCCTCTTTGAGATTTATGGCACCCATGACACGGTGAGACAGGCCCGTGGAGGCAAAGATAAATAATGCATAACCCACCCTCCCCCCCCCACTGCCAGCCACGCAAACTAGCGATGACTGGCAGGGGCTGGTCGCAGCGAAACCGGCCGGCCGGTCGTTATGGGGCGGGAGCGTGACGTCGTTTGGTCACGCAAGCAAGCCGCTCTGCGGGAACGCATTAGCGGGTCGTGTGATTTTTATCCCAAACTGATTTAATCTATATTTGCCCACAACAAGGTGCTTTCTGTCAGGTGTATTTGTGTAGGATTGGGTGGAAACCCACTGGTAACTTCACTGGTTGTGTATCTGTCCTGTGAGTCTGCCCCCTGTCCTGTACCTTGAGCTGCTGTTGAATGGCTCAGGGCCACTGCACCCCTATACTGGAAAGCGCTTATGGAAGACGGATGGTTAATATGCAAAAGTCCTCTTTTTAAACAACGTTTGCCTGCTGTGTGTGTGGGTGTATATGTGTTAAAATGTGTGTGTGTATACATGTATGTATGTATGTATGTATATATTTATATCTGTGTGTGTCTATACGTATATATGTTTGTGTGTATAATATATGTTTATATGTTTGTATAATATATATAATATATTATAAAATAATTTCACATTTCTTCCCCTGCTCATAAGGGACCATAGAGGGATCTTTCAAAAGCACCCCCACCCCCCCTGGCCACATGACCAGGTCCTGTGTGGGGGCTGTGTGACCTTTGATCTCTGATTACGCAATAGCCTGCATGGCTTTGATGGAGGCAGGGAGCCCAGGTGAGGGCCGCCCTAATTGGTGACAGTAACCCCCCCGTCCCCGAAACTTCAAACAGAGGCAGGTCCTGAGTAGAGTGCCGGTGCTCCGGTGTGCCTGGCGGTGCCAGCGACCGCGGGCGGGCGGGCCAGCTTGGACGGGGTGACAGACGCACTAACGAGGGCCATGGCGGGAGGGGGCCATGGCTCGTGGGATACCCTCAACGCCTATTCCATCGTAATTAAGCTGCTGTCTCGCCGACATCCCCCCTTCCCCCGCGCGCATACGGGGGTGACCTGTCAGCCGCTGGGTGTTCTGTGGCTCTAACGATAAATTTGGAGGCTGACAGGGGGTTTTTCGACCTTGCTGTCTCCGTGGGAGTGCTTCCTCGGATGTAGGCCACATCGAGTGGGTAAAGGCACCGTCTTCCTTCACCTGGCACCGACCACCCCTCATAAAACAACACTTCCTGTTAACCAGCTTTCCTTATTACACGGGCCGCCTTTCACTTTATGGGCCTCCGTAACATCTTTTTAAAGGGGATTCATTATAAAATATGAGGCCTCCCTTGGTTTATTTTGTCAGATTTATCTGGTGCTTATTTAGTACGGTCTATAAAGCATTATATATTATCCAGCCGGCTTCCGATCGCTTATCCAGGACACACTTGCCTTTCGCCGTTTAGCCTGGAGTAGGGAGGGAGTAGGGAGCACAGGACAGGGGACACCCTGGACGTAATGCCACTTCAGGCTCACGCGCGCAAGCTAGCGTTCCGGCTGATTCAGAGATAACTTTGAATGCTTGCCGGAAACCCGAGTACCCCGAGGAGATGCACTCGGCACAGGGGGAGCGCGCAAACTCTTTGCATTCTGCTGGGTAATTCTTCAGACTCGTGGCTAGCCCACCCAGAGAGCCGAGGTTCCTGCAGATCCCGGCCTGCTGGTTCCTCACCCTTCCTAGTGTCTCATTGTACCTTCTAAGCTTGTTTGTTTGCAGACCTTAAGTTGTGATCAAAAGCTGTAAAAAAAAAAAAAAAAAAGACCGCCTTCACCAGCTCACTGGTGTGGACCCAATGCTATAATGACACAAAATGATGACAGTCATGGCTGTTTATTGGTAGTAAACAAGTGAGATTGCGTTTTTGTGCTAATTGATCAGTAGCTTTCTAATTATAGTGTGGTCTGAATGAAACATGCACAGGTGCTGCTTGATGGAGATGCTCATCACTGGAGCATATTAGGTCACTCCTTAATGGTATAGTGCTTTAGGCAAGTCGTGTCAAGTATTTGCTTACAGTATGTCTGTCCTTGTTATCAGGCAGGGCTGCTTGTTATGTAACGGCACTGACATGATTCCCGGGGGCATTCTTTTCAGAGGTGACACTCGCCGTCACGCCCGCCTCTGAATCAACATAACCCGCACACGCCTCCGTGGTTCCTTAGAAACCAGATGGCGGCTCGCTCCCCTCGCTCTTAAAGGGGCGGTCCTGCCCGGCGTCGGGGGTTAACCGCGTCGCTCACTACCGCCTGCTGAGAATCCGCCGTTTCGGTTTGTGGGCCTCGATTCAGCTGGAGGTCTCTGGAGAGTGCGGTCCGTGAACTCGTGGGATGCGATTTCCCATGATCACCCGAGTGAGGTCCCCATCCTCGGCCTGTCGATGCCTCCGGCCTGATCCCTGCCGCCGTCTCCCGGTACCAGCCTGAGTGTTACAGAAAGGTGAAGAATGGTCTCCATTACTCAGAGCTACCCGTGATTCTGCCGAAGGGGCTCCCAGTGCCAGGAGAGGAGATTCTCCCATAAGAAACTGATGATTTGCCAAATTAACTCCATCTGCGACAGCTAAGGTGTCATTTTCCTTAGCTTTGGCCTTCTTCACTGCTCCTTTGGTTGGAAATTGCATAGGATTTTAGTTAACTCTGAAGAAATATGTTCCCTGCTTAATTCAAAAGGACGTCTATTTCTACTCAAACTGTCATGTTATGCTTTTGATTGTTTTTGTTTTTTTGGTTACATGTGTATTGTCACAATATTTGGTATAATTGGTGGGATTGTCTCACTTGGCTTCAGCTGATAGGAATCTAAATTAAGCTGGATCACAGACTTCATCATTACTCTTTCTTAAGTCTTCTAATGATGCACTTGGAGAGGCGCTGGCTGTTTGGATTGCAACATTAGTGCTGAAGTGTAAATTCCTCTTTCCTCAATTTTGTTTTAGGAATACAGCTCACCTTACGTAGTCCCCTGGTTTATACCATCCACTTTTCAGAGCCGCTTACCCGCTGCAGGGCTGAGATGAGTGAGTCCCAGGAAACACAGGACAGACACACAAGCCCCATTCCATATAAACCGTACTTCTTTGAGCATGGTGGGCGATCTGGGCGATTTTCACAGTGCCGACTTGCAAACTGTACACAGCAGGAGCCAGCAACCCCAGAGGCTCGAGACCACAGTGCTGCCCGATGTATCGCTGCGCTGCGTATTCACCTTAATAAACTGGCACCATGAAATTCAGCATCTAATCCCACTACCGTAAGCGTGTAATATTTCATCACTTCTGACCAGTGCCTGACATTGCATTTGTGCAAATAGTCTTAAGTAGTAAGCTTATCAGTTTAGCTTAAAGATCATGATAATCATAGGGGTTCAAGTCACATACCACGCCGCTCTCTGTAGAGAGGAATGTAGAAATTGTCAGAAAACTCAATATTTTGGAGTAAATTAATCTGTGACTGTCTACCTTTTTAAATTGATTTGAGGATTTTAAAATTTCTACAGCTGCGAGTGTAACCTGACTGTTGGAGCTTTGGCTGATTATAGAGACACCGACTCAGAAAGTCACGTTAAGGTCCCAAGATTGACCTGGCTGTTATACCTTTGGGCAGGGCTCCTTGGCTTGACCTGCCTTCCTCCCCTGAGAATCGGCAGTTGTACGGGAGGGTGGTTTTAAGCGGCTCTGCGTGTAGGACGCGGCACGCGTCCGCTTAAGAAGCGCGTCGGCTGTACTGCCGTGGTGCTGGAGGAGGCCGCCGATGTCTGCCTGTTCCCTCGCGCTCCGTTCCTGGCAGCCGCAGGGGACCGTCTGTCAGTACTCTGTCTGCGGAGCGTTACACTGGCAGCGTCTCTGTCGTTCACTGCTACAGTTGTTCCGTGGTGTTTGCTGGAGGCTGGTGAGTCTCTCTCTCTCTCTCTCTCTCTCTCTTTTTTCTGTTCCCCCTCTCAGCAATGACAGACAGAGGTGAGCTTTCCCACCACCCTCCTCCAGCCTGGAACTTCTGCATAAATTTGTCGGGCCTGGAGGTTCAAAGTCCCTGACGACATTTATGTGCTATATAGGCCTAGGGAGTCGTATATTTGTCATTAAATGCATTATCTAGGTAGATAAATATGTAACGGGAAGGTCATTTTAAACACTTTTCATTTATAAAGTTGGTGTCCTTTAAAAATGCCCGGTGGTGTAGCAGAGCAAGCTGAATTCACATCCAGTGCCTGTTTACATTTCCTCATTCAATGCTATTCAAAAATTCAATTCACTTTATGAATGCTTCCCACTTGAAGTCCCCGTGAAATCGTGGGAATTTACATTTATTTATTTAGCAGGTGCTTTTGTCCGAAGCAATTTATGAGTGAGGATCAGAGTCCCTGGAGAAACTCGGCTTAAGGGCCTTGCTGAAGGGAGCAAGTGATGATGATGATTCCGTTGACCATGGGATTTGACCCCGTAACCTTTGTGACAAGGCCACGGATCGCTGACCCGCTGAGCCTCACGGGCCGGGTCCTCGTGGTGTGAAGCGTGGGGTTTGTCGAGGCTTAACTCCACAGCTAATGAGCATTTATTGAGCCATCCATAGAGTGAAAGCCCCCCTTCCGCATGTAGCCCACACAGGGCTTTGTGGCCACAGGAGGCCTTGTGTAAAGAAATCATGGCAAAGACAATTGTGGGTCCCGCTTGTTCATAATTAGTGTTAGTTGCACATTATATGGGTTTTGGATTTGCAAATTATCACAGCACGCAGTGACTAATCTGGAACTTAGATCTGAGTTACCCAGTGTACTGTGGCATCTGCTATGGAATAGTTAGCGATGTGCCTACGGTCAAATTGATCAACGATAAGCATTTATGCGTGCACATTCTCAAATAGGGCGGTTAAGAGGAACGTAACTGGTTACTAGCTTATGTTTTACAAGACGCTTTCTGTCATGTTGGCAAGCCTATAGTTGTCGGTTGCATAGATACAGGATAGCTAATTTTGAGCTTAAGTCATATATTATTAAAAGATTGCATACAGAACCAGTAACGCATACCTGTTGCGATCTGTAAGCCAATATGTCAATATCTGCGTCACACTGTGGATATAAGGCCTATAGCTCATTACATGAATGCTTAGCTAGGCTTGCATATGGAGCCATAAATGGCGCGAGGACCCATAAAGGGGCTTTATTTCCTGTCCCTGAACACAAGGTGGGAATGTGACCTGTGATACAGCTTCGTTATATGCTAATAATTACACAGTCGGCTTGGCTCAATATTACATATTCCCCGTTTCTGGGTTTCCTGCTCAGAATGTCATTACGGAGCAGTGGCACAGTGCCCCCAGGGTCGCCTGTATTTACCGTCCTGCTTCTCCTCAATATATCTGCCTCTCCGTATTTACATCTGTTTATTTAGCCGGTGCTTTTGTCCAAAGCGACGTACAAGCAAGGCAGATAGTACATAACAAGCATGAGGTCCTGTTTACCTTTTTCTAGATAAAGGGCAAGGTCCTTTAGAGTACTGATGGTACTCTCTGAAGAAAGTGTCTGCATTTGCAATTAATTCCTGCTTCGGTTTGAACGACTTAAGAAACTAGCTAGGATTGTACTAGCGACTTATACAGAGCAAGCGCAGTGGTCACCAGGGCTTTAGATGATGCTGAAACGTTTGGCCGGCCGGCAACTTCTCAGTAGCATACGGGCATTTACTGGCGTCCACAACTTGGTAAGCGGATTAGAAGTGTGCCTAAAATATTAATGAGATGCGTGATGTGACACCCAAAAGTTAGCAATCTGTATAATTTCGGCAAATTCTTATGTTTATTAAATTTCGTTAGCGGAGCGTGCCATATATTACTGTTTTTGGTAAATCATGGAAGCGATAAGCACTGAAGGGGCGGTGAAGACAGGGACAGCTCAGCTGCCACAACATTTTTTAAAAGAGGATATACTGTGGATAAACATGGTAAAAAGCCGTCTGCATTGTGGTGGTACTTTTGCTGTTTAAAGCCTCACACATTTATTACACATATAAGGATATGCTGAATTCTTACAGATTACTAATATTTTACACATACTGCTTACCAAATTGTGGGTGTAAGTAAATGCCCGTATACTACCGAAAAGCTGGCAGAATTATTATGGAAGCAGTGGAATTGTATGCAGTCTTTCTTTTTCTCTTTTTCCATCTCTTTCTTTCTTTCTTTCTGTGTCTCTATCTCTTTCTCTCACTCTGTCTCACATCGGATTACTCGATATATGGTGGCAGGTAGCCCATATTGGAGTTTATCCCAAGAGAACATGAGACTGGAGATGCCCTGCACCGGCATAGGATATCCAGTCACAACGAGCAGTTTAGAGACACCAATTCCCCTTGCAGGAGGAAGTTGGCATGATCACAGGGCTGACAGAACCAGAGGTGCAAATTGGACCCACGTCCCTGGAGGAGTGAATCAGTTGTGCTACCTGCTAAGTCACCATTCTGCCATTGCAAACACGACAGATGCAATATCTTTACATTGGGTGGGTTCGCTGATGATTTTGCCCAGAGCTTCTGACAGCTGCACAAACTGCGTTCTGAACCTCTCCAGGAAAATACCATTAAATCAGACACTAAACCAAGCCACTACAGCAGGTACTAGGAGTTGGATCTTTCCGTGTTGGGTGCGGGCGGAAGTGCCGGGTCTTTGGCGTGTGCTACCTCGACTGGGCACAAGATCAGCTTCGGTTAGTGCTGGCCGCCACTAGACTGGGCCACCATTTCCTCCGGCACAGTGAAGGGTAGTTATTGGAGAGTTATTTTTTGCCAGCTTTGGCTTATAGTCTTATGGAGACTGGTAACAACAAGGCAGCTAACCAGCATTTTTTTTCTACACATTGGTAACACTGATAGCTAGCAAGGAAAAGTACACCTAGGCTATGCTTAAAGTAGGCTAAAGTGCACGGGTATCTTGGTGAAATATCTACTGCCACGCTGATGTCTGATTTTAAATTGAAAATGAAACTTGGGTCATGGGAATTATATAATTGTTGTTAGGTTAAGGGGTATGTTTTGGTGATGTTAGCTAACAATTAAATGTCTCCATGATCTGCCTTTATGGAGAGATTGGTAGTATTGTGCTACAGTGCACATTCTATCAGTTGCAGTTTTACGGCTCATACATGCATCTAAAGTTGTTTTGTCAGCTAAATCCGTTTCGACACACCAATAAACCGGTAATAACAAACAGTAGGTAGCGCCTTGGGTTTCTTCCTCTCCTCCTTTTGGGCCTTTGTCCCAGCATGCAATGCACAATATGCAACACATTTTCCGTTTGGCACAGCAACACATCACAATCAACAGTTACCTTATAGGGCTATATTAAAAAATTGGTTGTTTTGTTCAGTAATTTTAAAAATAGTGTGAAAAGCCAACATGGTGAGTCGTGGTACGATTGTGGATCCTGATCCTGCCTGATATCTGTGCCATTTCACCCACCCCCAAACTAAATTTATTGCTTTGTCTCTCAAAACTTGAGGCATCAGTGCATTAATTGATAATGAATATCGACTTTATATAAACTGTTGTTTCTTTGAACTAAATCCTAAATTTTCTGAAATGCCTTTCCACTTTTGCTTCTTTGTTTGTTTGAGTCAGATTGTTGGTTTACACAGCTACACATCTGTTATGTGGCATGTCTTTTGATGATGATGATGATGATAATAATGTTCTGTACAAAGTCTTTTTGAAATAATTTTCCTTTATGCATAAAATAAATGCTGTATTGTGAGAACCAGTAAGTGCATGTAGGTAATGTATAGCAGTAGGCCTACTGTTTAGCATTATGTAATGCTTTATCAGAATCGGGTAAAATGAATGTCAGGCCTGGTCACAAAGCTCCACCGCTAGTTTGAGACCAGTGTCAGTGTCTCATGGATATTCCAGAGCCAGATGACAGGCTGCTACTTGGCCTTACACAGATTATTATAGTAAAGTTTAAAAGGCCAAACAAGATAAATTATGATTATTAATAGTATAATACAAAGTAATTATAATCAACAGCCGTAACTTTAAGAATATAAAAATGATGCAGAAATAAAAAGAAAAGTATAGAAGAAATATATGAAAATTAAATTATGATTTGGTATATTGGGTTGTGACATGCCATATTGGACTGGGAAGTGTGTATGCCTGCTGTCTTCTGTAGAAATAAGATGGTCGCCTTATATGAATATACTCTTACTGTATTTGAGCGTCTTCTTGTCTTAATGTAGGAATGATCACAAGGGCTGCCTTATTTAAAAATGATCGCCATTTTATTTGGACAGAAAAAAGCTAAACAAAAATATCAGTATAGTAAAAACTGTTTAGAGTCCTTGGTAAATCATATATTTCCTCAATGGAGGGAAAAAATGTTCTTATTCATAATTTTAGTAAGAACTCTGCGATTTTAACGTTTAGCAGAACAATAGCAATCATTGCACGCACATAGTAAATTTAGTTAGCTAGACAAACTAAATAGCTAGGTATGCCATCTAATAATTTTACCCTGCCAAATACAAGATTCAGTGTTATCTAGACCATGAATATCAAATATTCGGCCAGCACTAACTGAGGCTGATCTTGTGCAGGGCACTTAAGACTTGGCACTTCCACCTGCACCCAGCACGAAAATATCCAACCTGTACCCTCTCTTGACAGCAGACAAATCTGTTTGTATTAGCTGTGTGTGCTAAATGTGATAGATCTTACACTAAATGTTCTCAACTATCCGAGCGTAAAAAAAAAAAAAACACTTTAGTTGCTCCTTGAATGCTACTTTAATATTCTGGTGTCCTAGCTAGTCAGAGAGCCAATGTTAGTCTGTGTTACATTCTCCAGTCGAAACAGTTTGGTCCATTGCTCGACTGAAATGAAATAACAGCCCCGTGTGGACAGACGGCCATATGGCAACGGCGTGTTGAGCCTCATTTATCGTTGGAGCGGTAATGTAGAATGATCCGATCATCATCGCCATTCATAACGCTCAAGCGGCGTGCCTGTGTAGCTTGTGTGCATAGCTTGGCGAGGGTCTCTGCTTCACCGGCGCTGCTCACTAACTAAAGGCCCTCCAGGAGGGGAATCCCAGGAGTGCCAGTCGAGAATCTGGCCTCTCCGAGTAAGCGGGTGCCCGCTGTGAGACCGTAGTGCGGTCAGGCTGTGAGTGTGGCTCGCCAAAGCCAGTTTATGCTTCTCCCTGAGACTGAGATTCTGGCTCTGTTACTCAGTACTGGCGTGTAATGCCATTGTAACTCTCATATGCCCTTTAATAAGGGGTAGTATGCCGAAATTGGATATAAACAAGGCTGTGAGGCTCTTTTCAATGATCATTACCATGTCATTCATTAGTACAATCTTAGGCGATCAGGTTTCTCCAAAAAGTTGCCAGTGGCCATGGGTATTCCTGTTTAAGGCTTTCAGCACCATAGAATACATACATTCCTGGCAAGATCATGTTCACTTTGGCTCTGCTCTGTAGTAAAAGTCTGTAGAAAGTCTTTAGTTTTCAAAGGTTCCCTTTTTTGCCAAACTGTGCGTAGTCAGTTTGTTGTTATTATTATTATTATCGTAATTATTTATGTGACATTAAAAACCACATAAAAAAAAAGTGTCATCATCACAGTATATAATGGCCTGATAGTATTGTTTTTGGGAGCCTGAGGTTCAACGTGTATATGAATTTTGTGAACATAATATAATGCGCTCATTGATAGATGCTGGCTTGATCTAGCAGCTGCCTTGGCAAGGAGACAAAGTCTAGATGAACTTGATGTAGTGGAAGGAGTCTTTAAATCAATGGAATTCCTGCTGAAAAGGGCTGTAGCAAGTGGGTATTAAGCCTTATTCAAAGCTGGTGTTCATCTGCAGTCTAAATTAGGTACAGAATCTCCATTTTTAAATGCAAATTAAGACGAAGTGGTTTTTCGGCCTCTGCTTATGAGGATCGGTGGCCGTTCATAAGTATTGTAGCACTATTATCAGGCTGACTTGTGCATGTGTTCTTCCTGACTTTAACATTAACAACAAACCAAAAAATTAATAGCTTATATTACTATTATTTTGGTACTGACAAAAATGATCATTGCTATTTGCAGTAGTGGTGTTTTGCTAGCTGTGTAATCGATTAGGTTTAAGCTGCATATTTCTATACTATACTAAGATTATAGATGTAAATTATGAATAAAAGTCTTTAATGTGTATTTCTACAGCTGTGGTCCCCATCTGCCCAGCTGTGGCAAACCTGCGTCAGGTTAAGTGGATTGATTTCTTCAAGTTATGAGTGGCAAATGAAAAAGTCTTGGGTTTCTTAGGCTAATCTGCAGTCTTCCATCCAATTCCAAACCTCTATTCCGATTGGGCTTCTGGGATTCATGGAATCTATTCCACGGGATGCCAGTCCATGACAGGGTCATACACTATGGGCAATTTAGAGACTTCAGTTACCCTAAAGGATGATTTATTCTTCTGTGTGTGCACCTTCTGGTCCGCTTGGTAGTATCGCTCTTCCTCATGTGCAAATGTTTTGCTGTTCTTTGTTTCCAACTGGGGGGATATTGGTGTGGGACAAATTGTGTTTAACTGATTACTAGCCTACTGTTTTAGCCACGGTTGCAGCCATTCATGCTAGGGCTGCATAATAGTGGAAAATTTCCAATATCATGTTGTGATTTTTTTGTTATAAATATTCCATTATTTCAAAAGCAAAAAAAGGAGGAGTTTAAAATAAATTTATCACAGGCCCATCTATGAGTAACAGCAAGGATGAAAATGATTATGGTTGGCTTGGTGAGCGCTTGCATGGCTCATGCAAATGCAAACTTTATACTGATCTTTACAAACGTATATTAGATAATCTTGAAAAGGAACAATCATTAAAATTGCAACTCTTCATAAGTTTTGTTTCCTGTACAGTAAAAAAAAATTTAAACCTTTTGTGCTGCGCCACCTAGCATTTTGGCGGTGTAATTGCAGAGAGACACAGACACATCAGCGCACAAGTATAAATAATCGCGACAGCGTAGACCACAGTGTAAGCTCTGCATAGGCTTGGCAATTAAATGTAAATCAGCCATTAGGGTACCTGGTGTCTCTAAATTGCCCATAGTGTATGAACCCCTGATAGACTGGCATCCCACACAGGGTACAGGTTGTACTTGTCTCGTACCTTATGCTGCCTGCAATAGATTGCATGAAACCTGGAAGCTTAACCAGGTGAAGGAGTTGGAAGATGGGCTGGAATGCAGTAACATCTTTCCAAACACACTGCAGTGCATGCAGTTCTTTGGTGTGTGGGCTGTGGAGTCACCAAAAAAAATCATCTTCAAACCGTAGCGGTCAGCAGATAGGGTGCCCTTGTCCGTTACTTCTTTGTGCGGGTGTTTGCCGTCTTACTGAGGTGTCTTAACGTTTCATCATTATCTGTGTTTAAGGAGATGTGATGTGTGTTTTGAAAGAAATGCTTTCAACTTGTGTGATTTGCTTGAGGCAGGCTGGCAATGATCAGCTTGCTTTTGTTGTTTCGAGGGGGTGTTTAGCAGGCTGGGGCCTGGGGGGGGGGGGTGTGGAAACTCCTGCCAGCTGTGATGTTATGTCATTATTTTGATAGCTGCAGGCTAAGGCTTCAGGCTGCGCCGAGCGGAGGTGGCTCTCGCTTACCGGACACGCTGGGCTTGACGTCTCTGGATGAGCTTCGCTGCCGAGTCCAAAGGTCAGCGTGTAATTATCTAAAGACCCCGCATCCTGTTTTTCCTTTATTTTTTACACACATCAGCCGCTTAGGGGCTGCCTGCTGGCTCTGCTGGCTGTGGACTGGGGGGCCGCAGGGCAGACCTGCAGGTCCCACATGGGATTTGCCGCTAGCGTAATCTAGCCTGTAGTGCATTTCTGGCACAGATTTAAAGAGACGAGAGGAGGGTTTGGCTGATGATAAATTCATAGCAGGTCATCGGGTTAATGAAATAGTTTGACTGATTCCGATGGAAGGAGACAGTGGTGCATCATCGCAGAGCCCGAAATGATCGCATTCATTTTCCGCTGCGTGTCTGTTTTCCAATTTTGCCCTGAGCTTACCCAAGAGCAGTTTGTGTAGAGCACTCTTCGTGGGGCCAGACTTTAAAGGCGGCTCCCCCTTTCCCAGAGTTTGCTCTGGGATTTCTGTTGGTATTTAAGAGGTTTTGATGTATAAAAATTTCTGATCAGGTTGAAGCCTTTATTTGTAAAGGGCTGTTTTTCATATTCCATCTATCAGACGTGAAAGGCAAATAGTTTTTTGGTGGTAAATTGAAATGGTGCCTTCACACTCCTGGACTGTGAAATGTTCGTCTTTTTTGGTGGCTGGAGGGGGTTAGCTATATTCTTGTTTAAATAAGAGATTCCCTGTGACTCTTTAGCGTATTTCACAGGTAGAGAGGGACTTTCTGGAGGAAGTAATCGATTCATTTTACGCAGGTTACAATACATTGAATCGACATGGTAGTTTTTATTTTTTTGCAAAAGGTGTAAGTTTTATGGGAAGTTTGACGGCTTCAGCTCCCCAGAGTCTCCTTCTGAAGGCGTTTCCAAACGGCTCACCTAGTTTAATAAACTGTCGAAGAAAAGTGCGGGACTCTCCGTGCCATTTATTAGAGCACCACATCAAAGAGTAACCCTGCTAGTCTGATTTGTATTAATAAAATGGTGAATACAGGGGGGAAATGTATTACATTTCATCAATGCCGTTGAATGTAGCGAAAAACGAGCCGCTTTTTGAGCCGCTTATGGATAAAATGAATGACAAATCACCTTATTGCTTGTTCCTTAATATATTATTTGTTTCGGATGGATTAAAATGATGCATTTCACTATTACAAACAGTGGCCGGGTTTTTTTTTGTTCGCGGCGCTGTTATTTCCGCGCAGCGGCCGGCGCAGCAGCGGCTCTCTTTCGCCGCCGCCGCCCCAAGCATCGGGGGTGGCTGAGCCGCTCCTTTCTCAGGCGGCAGCCGCCAGCTTTCTCCCTGCCGGGGAGGAATCAGATGAAGGCGATAGAGCGTAAGTGGGTTTGCGGACACGAAAGGGTTCGGTGGAGATTGGGGCGGGCGGGCAGGTTGCCGCGGCCGCGCCGTATAGATCGGGCGCGGTAGCGTTAAAATCCCGCCTTAATAGCGGCGAGGGATCGCGGCGGGGTCGCGTATTAAAGCTGTGAAAGTTCAGTTCAGAGGCCCTAACAGGTTCACGCTCCTTTCGCCTCGTCGGGAAGATTAGGTCCAGAATAATTGCAGTGCCGGTAATATATTCGGAAAGTGGGTTTTTCGGAGTAACAGCTGTTAGATATGAATCGGTTACGCGCCGTCGAGAGCCCTTCTGGGGGCGACTCGGCGGGCGCCCCGGAACCGCGGAATAATGCCGCCGATTGATTAGCAGCATGTTTAGTCGGCGTATAAGATTTTATTTATTTTTATATATTTCTTTCCTTTGGGGCATTGTGGGAGGCAGCTGCACCGCGAATGGCATTTCTGAGCTGCGCCCGTGTAGCGTGGGCAAGCCCGCTGTGGTTCCGCCGGGTCGTGGGAGAAGGAGGAGGAGGAGAGGAGCGGGACGGAGGACGGCGCCGAGGCAGGCCGCACCTTTTCGGGCCGCCGGTGTTTGTTTTCTCACGGTGACCATGCAAATAGGGGGAGAGGTCGGGTCAGAGAGGCCCATTGTCTGCGCCTCCACCCCTCCCCGGGTTTGCAAATAAGCAGCTGTCTGTTTGGCGGCGGCGCTCGCACAGCGCCGAGACAGAAACTGCATCCCAATGACCGCGCACGGCGAAGATTGTATATAATTAAGCTCATTGAGAATCCTTTAAACGGCGCTGGGCCTGCTGGGCCAGAGAAGGGGGTATTGTGTGTGTGTGCGTGCGTGTGGCTTCGTAATTATTACAGTGTGGGGACCCAATGTCCCCACAATGTGTATGATAACCTGCTACTTTTTACCTTGTGGGGACATTTTTTCAGTCCTCACAAGGATAACTTAAATTATATAAAAATCTGTGT